>JAJAGP010002626.1:0-105547 GCA_025084515.1 Ancistrus triradiatus | reverse complement strand
ATTAAATATCACTTAATACAAAATTAGTCCATGTACGTTTGTGTCTGTCCCTCTAACACAGTCACAGTTCATTTGTAAATGTGTAAATCTATTTTCATTCCATCATTCATTTTCACACCCACTTAATCCAATTTGTGATCGCAGACTGCCGGGGCCTAAACGGTGGTACAATGCGGGAACCAGCACTAAACAGGGCATCAATCCATTGCCGGGCACATACACACTTACTAACACACACTGGGATGCTTTAGAGACATCAACTGTCCTAACACATGTTTGGAATGTGGGAGGAAACCAGAGTACCTGGAGGAAACCCATGCAGACACGGTGTGGCCATGCAAACTCCACACAGATGGAGTCGGGCTGGGAATCGTACCGGTTTTATCTGGAGCTGTTGGGTGACGGTGCTAGCCACTGCACTACCCTGCCCCACAAACTCTATTTTGTGAATTTAATCAAATATTTCTTTACACCTTCTATATACATTTACACATGATAAACTGTTACAAGACAGACTGACAGACATATTGTCAATGCCACAGCTTACCTCGCCAAAACATGCACATGGTGGCAATTACTGGTTACATACAGTAAGGGAGATGTTTTTGAATAAAATTGGCCACAACATACAGCTGCACACTCTCAACCACATCCACAGGCATGAGCATAATCACACTCACACACATTTACATGTCCCCATTACACAAAACACACGGTCACACACATACACATATGTTCTATTACACACTTAATTACCTCTAGCAACTGCAGCATAGTGAGCTAATTTGGCACCAGAGGTCATTGGGAACTCTGGCATTTAATACATATGACAATTTTAAAAACAAACCAAAAGATGGATGGGCAGGCAAATGGATAAACAGGCAGAAACCCTTATTACTGAATGGTTTCTTGTATTTTAACCACATTTAGTGGTAACAGGTTCATAACATGAAGCATAGAGATATAAAATCTTCATAGACGCACAGTGGCAATAGAATTGGAACACCTTAGTGACTCTTCAATATGCCCCTTTCATTTTTCAATCTACTCAACAACTTTCCACACAAAGCGGAGTGAAAAAAATAGTTGTCACCAACTTGGCTGGACTGAACATCTTTGAGCTGAACTGGAATACCAAAAGTAAGTCAGGGCCTGTTATCCAACTGTCAGTTCCCAACCTCACAGTCATGTTTCTGAATTGTACTGGAAACCTCAGAAGAGTGATTTCTGTTGCAGCTCATTTTTCAGATCCCCACAAACTTTTGGCTCCATAGTGCGGACAGAAATGGTACTCTGGTGCTGCAGCCTGGTTTGAGTCCTGGTCGTGTATTACAGCCGGGTCGGGCGTCACATTTAGACATGTCTGGCTGTGGTTATGTCAAGGGATCATCCCCTGGCACAGCAACAGCAATTCCTACCTAGCTCTGCAACAGACTGTCTCCCCATTCATCTTACACCTGTCTCACTTCTTTGGGGATAGGTGCCCAAGGCCCTGCAAACCTGACCAGGAAAAAGATGGGGTTAAAACATGAAAAGTCTGCATCTATGGATGGATGGACAGGCAGACAGATAAACAGACAGACATGTAGATAGATAGATAGATAGATAGATACATGTGAAGCTAGATATGTGCATACATACATAGAGAGACAAAGGATAGGGAAATGTGAAATGGCATATTCATAACCTACATCTACAAAAGAAATTCAACAGTCTCTGGCTCTGACTGCAGGTGTAAGAATATTTATAACTACACATGGTACAGATGATTTAAAATACATTCTGCTCACACACAAAGACTGAATGTAAAGCCTAGGAAAATGGAAAGCAACAGCAGTAAAAGTCAGATGGAGAAGCTGGCGATGACTCACGATGGAGTGAGATATAGAGGTATATCAATTATTTAAACGCTCATTTTTCACGAATAGCCTACTTTACATTGAACGCTGCACTTTTAAGAGAAACTGCATAGGCGATCAGTAAGTAGCGCACACACACGACCTCATCATGTATGTACCAGCTGTAGCAGGGTAGTACCCTATTCAATCAGACTGAGTTCATGACATGGTGCTCATCAGAAAACGCGTGCTCACAGCTACTCGTCTCATTGACTCTAGAACAGACCGAAACAGAGACGAGCAAAAAGTAATGTACTGCACATACTTAATGTTGGAGCTGTTCCAGTACACAGCATGGCGATTGTTCCCGTGAGTCAGGCGCAAGTTGGTTAAGGCGAACACAACGAGCCAGAGCGCTGGGACAGCCATAATATCCTCTTGTGTTTATCAACCTCTTCGACCTTCTTTCTTCCTCCGCGTCCTGTCCCGTTTACTTCTACAACATCCCTGCAACGTCGTATAATCAGCTTTAAACCGTGGACGCGGTCTCTCTCCCGTCTTCGTCGGTTAATTCGGCGGTGCAGCTCATCCAGGCATCTTTCATGCCTGTATTTACATACTATGATTCCTCGAGCGGGGAAAAAGTCGCCCACTTACGCGTTAAGTCATACGGATAAAAAAAATCATTCGTCCATAAAAAACTACAAGAACGACGTTAAGAGGCACAGAGTCTGCTGCGTTTGTACTCCGCTTGTTTAAAATGTGCAAACAGATAATACCCGCCACTGACACAGCATTTTCAGTATAGGCTAAAGTTGCCTGAATTAAGGTCGAACAATCTAATTGTCTTATACAGATTGGCTTTATGGTAAAATTAAAACTACTATAAAATGCGCTGTGTCCTATGTGCTAAAACTTGGAACGTGTTCAGCCTCTACCGGTGCAATCAGTCCATCGCTCTGACTGCATCTAACGGACAACCTGTGAGCAGTGTGCGCGACCACGCCCCCTCAATCTACTCCTCCACGCCCCCTTGGCTCGGATTTCTCATTCATGTCACTATCACTCAACTTACTAGCATTCATATTTATACGTTAAACACTGATAATTTAACTTAACGTTGTATATATATAGTATATAGTGGGGCAAAAAAGTATTTAGTCAGCCACTGATTGTGCAAGTTCTCCTACTTAGGAAGATGAGAGAGGTCTGTCATTTTCATTTTCATCATAGGTACACTTCAACTATGAGAGACAAAATGAGAAAAAAAATCCAAGAAATCACATTGTAGGATTTTTAAAGAATTTCATTGTAAACTATAGTGGGAAATAAGTATTTGGTCAACAACAAAAGTTCAACTCCATACTTTGTAACATAACCTTTGTTGGCAATCACAGAGGTCAAACGTTTCCTCTAAGTTTTCACCAGGTTTGCACAAACTGTAGCTGGTATTTTGGCCCATTCCTCCATGCAGATCTCCTCTAGAGCAGTGATGTTTTGGGGCTGTCGCTGGACAACATAGACTTTCAACTCCCTCCACAAATTTCCTATGGGGTTGAGGTCTGGAGACTGGCTAGGCCACTCCAGGACCTTGAAATGCTTTTTACAGAGCCACTCCTTCTTTGCCTGAGCGGTGTGTTTGGGATCATTGTCATGCCGGAAAACCCAGCCATGTTCCATCTTCAATGCTCTCACTGACTGAAGGTTTTGGCTTAAAAAATCACGATACATGGCCCCATTCCCTTAACATGGATCAGTTGTCCTGTCCGCTTTGCAGAAAAACAGCCCCAAAGCATGATGTTTGCACCTCCAGTAATACAGGTAACGAGTGGAGGAAGAAGAGCTTCTTAACAAAGAAGATATAGGTCTGCGAGAGAAAAGAAATCTTGCTTGTTTGTGGGTGACCAAATACTTATTTTCCACCATGATTTACAACCCATTTCTCATTTTGTCTCTCATAGTTGAAGTGTGCCTATGATGAAAATTACAGATCTCTCACATCTTTCTAAGTAGGAGAACTTGCACAATCAGTGGCAAGTATACGTTTCCTAAAATTAAATAAGGCATGGTAGCTCAGTGGGTAGCACTGTAGCCACACAGCAAGAAGGTCCTGGGTTCAGTCCCACGTGAAGTGGTCTGGGTCCCCCTGTCAGAGGGAGATATAACATATCTGTGAGTGGCAAAAGCATGTGAAACTTCAGGTTAAGCAGTAACAATGGAACTGAATTTGGATTTGTTCGAAGTCAGAATCCAATTCATTTAAAATGCATTCTGAGGCTGGGTCATATGCTTACAGGTTTTACCAATGTACGAAGTCAGAATTTTTGTTCAGATTATGGGGTCAAAAAATTTTTGAACACACTGTTTGATGTCCGAATTTGTCAACTATAGAAGCGTTCAAATTCTGAGGTTCCACTATAATTTGAAAGTGAAATTAGAGTGAGGTGTTTTCAATCAGCGGGATGACAATCAGGCATGGGTGGGTAAGCTGTTGTATTAAAAGAACAGGGATCTAGCAGAGTCTGCTCTTCAAAACACGTTCGTGGAAGTGTGTCATGATACAAACAAAAAAGTGTCCTGAGGACCTTAGAAAAAGAACTGCTGATGCTCTTGAGGGATAAAAAAATGTTACACAATTCATCTCTAAAGAATATTGACCTCACCAATCCACAGTCAGGCAGGCTGTATACAAAGTGAGGTATTTCAAGTCCATTGTTAATCACTCCACTTACAAGATCACTCCAAAAACAAGTAGTGTAATGGTCCACACAGTCACTAAGGAATCCAGGATAAACTTTAAAGCAACTAAAGGCCTCTGTCACATTGGCTAATGTTAATGTTCATTCGTTCATCACCAGGAGAACACTGGTGAAACAACAATGGTGTAGATCGTAGGGTTGCAAGGAGAACTGGAAAAAGAATTAGTTGCATTATGTCTGGAGAAAGAAAACACTGTGTTGTGACAGAAGACCAGTATCTTATCTGTGAAACATAGTAGTGGCAGTAACATGATTTTTGCCTGTTTTGGTACATCTGGACCAGGACAAATTTACACCAATGGGAATTGTGAATTTCCACAGTGAATTCTGAATTATACCAGCAGGACAATGTCAGAAGGAAAAGGTCAGGACATCTGTTTCTGAACTAATTCTCAAGAGAAAGTAGATTTTGCAGCTAGACAATGACCTTAAGCACACAAATTGTTCTACCAAAAATGGTTAAAGAAGACCAAAGTTAATGTTTTGGAATGGCCAAGTCCTGACTTTAATCCAAGAGAAAGGTCATGGAAGAAGTTCATGTCAAGAAACCCACTACCATCCCAGACTTGTAGCTGTTCTGTATGGAGGAATGGACTAAAATTTCTCAAGACTGATCAACAGTTACAGCAATATTTAATTGCAGTTATTTCTGCACAAAGGGGTCACACCTTATACCAAAAACAAAGGTTCGCATACTTTTGCTGCCTACAGATATGTAATATTTGAACATTTTCCTCAATAAATATACAACCACATATAATATTTCTGTCTCATATGTTTAATTGGATTCACTTTATCTACTTTTAGAACTTTAGTGAAATCAGTTTAGGTCAAGAACAGGAATATGGAAAATTCCTTCACAAATTGACAAGTTCACAAATTTTCAAGAACCACGGTAAGTAATATTTATTTATAATATATATATAAAATAAGTTGGATTGACTATTGATGTAACAGGCCAAAAATACAAGATACGATAATACACAATAAGTTAATAAAATCCTCTCGATTACATACATCTCTTCCTTGTGAGGATATAATGATAGAAAAGTATATAATTTCTACCCATAGTGCAGCAATCCATTGCAGGATTCCATAAATGCATTATCTTGTAAGCTCCACCAAGGATTTGAACCCAGGCCCTCAGAAACTGCTGGTTGTTATGACCTTGGGCTGTAGATCTTCCAACTTACATTATTTCTGTCTTTTCTGTGTGTGGGTACACATGAAATCACATGAGTCTGAGTGTGTCAGAGGTTGTTGATGTCACGTGTGCACTTTCTGTGTGCTTGAAACCTGCATGTAGGAGCTTTCATGCTTCATGTCCATGCTTCAAGTTCATTTAAAACTGGTTTGGAAATTCACATTGAGAACTTCAATACTCGTTTGAAACTTGTGTTGCACATTTATTAGTGGCTTGCCATCGTTTGTTTACTGACATTTATAATTGTCATTCTTTTGCCAACCCCTGCCTGTTCTGATCCTGATTGTTTGCTTTGGCAGTGAATTTCAGACGCCAGTTGTTTATAACCATTGCTTGTATTGTAAGGGTTGTCTGTGGTCATGGGTATTCTTTTTTTTCTCCCCTTCCCTTTACCAATGTCCATACCCTGGCATCCCAACTCTAGACTGGGACATAACACTTTTTACCACTGAGCTACTGGAGCTGCAAGACAAAAAAGACCAAGCAACATTAAAGAAATGTCAGCAGCTAGGAAAACACACATTGATTCTGTTGAAATGCATGTGTGTGAGGATAAAGATTTTAAGATTAGACGTACAAACAGAAGAGGATAGGACATATCTGCTGTATAACTGGTAGACTGTTCTTGAAAATGTCCGAGCATCCTTGAGTTTCAACAGTGTCCTCGCAACCACCAACAAGTTCTGTTGACCTCAGTGATTTCACAGTAAACCTGAGCTCTAATATAAGCTGCGAGCCACTTGAATGATGCAAGTACTGCCGTGATGTCCCTGGAACCACAGTAGGAAAATTAAGTTTGATTTTGATTGAGAAATTAATTTTTAGGTGAAGACGCTTCCAAATTTACATTTGACTCCCTTGAAATGTTAAAACATTAACCAAACATGAACTAAACAATGATTGGTTTTCAGCAAAGTTAAGGTTATCAAATGTTAACCAAAAGGGGTTTCAATAGGGAAAATATATAATATGCTTTTCATATGTATTTATTTGAGGCACAGGTGCAGGTCCTGTCATTAAACTATCGAATCATTAACAAGATACTCTTTACAAAATATTTTACAAAAATATAATTGAAAGAGTTTCTTCCAGTACTCTGGTTTTCTCGCACATTACAAAGGCATGCATTAGTTCAATTGGTATCTGTAAATGTGTCCCGGTGTAATTGTGTGTGTGTGCCCTGTGATGGATTGGCACCCTGTCTAGGGTTGTTTCCCGTCTTGCGCTGTCTGCTATCAGTTTGGCCTTGGCTCCCTGAATTACATTAAGCCAATGTAAGTGGACTAAAAGAATGAATGAATGTAACTGTGACTGTTATTGACGCTTACATTAGATCATTTTGCTGGTTTATGTCCAACTAGTTGTGTCCTTTACTTCTTAAAGCTTGCTAATTGCAACATAAATAATGACTAATAAATTAATACTGGATAGCACAAAGATTTGATCAGTCCCCTCCCAGACTCTGGCAGAGTGGAATTTGCATGTTCTCACACTTACAGGTAGGATAGCAAGCTGTAGAGTGCTAATTGAAATTTAAAATGCCACTTTGACCTGTACATTGCTAGGTGTAAAGACCAGAAAAATCTTTTTTCTCACCTGAAATAATACATTAAAAAGTGGAACATCAACTCTCTGCCCTTTTAGACATTTCAGCGGGAGGCTTGCTGTACCGTCTACTTTATATCTCATTTATTCAGAGAGCAAATATGCTGCTGAGAGCAAAGTTTAATGTAGTCCACTTTAGTGATTGCAACTGTGAAATCAGGTCACTCTTGTCAAGAAAATGATGGGGTCCTGTTGGCTGATGGAGGCTTATGACACCAGCACATCCACTACTAAGAAATCTGAAATCTGTCCAGGGCATTCAAGTGTAACATTGTTTTTCAGGATTGTCTTTTTTTGTTAGCCTGAAGGCTTTTTTCTTCCATCTTCTATTACTGATGTAGTTATTGGGAACATTCAAAAGATACATACAATGGCTCCAATTAGTCTTAAAATGAAATGCTCAGTTCAGGTATGTCTCGCTTAACGTCCATGATACGTTCTGTGAAATTGCACCCTGTTATATACCATACTTAGGGTAATGCTATATGGGATGCTGTAGTGTACAAGTACTGACAAAATAATTAAGATATAACAGTGTTTCCCATACTTTCATTTATTTAATATCAACATTGGCTGATGCATATTGATAATTTTGTACTACAACCTCAACTCATAAAGAACCTCTGAAATTTCTTGGGGTTCATATTGTCTGCAATGAAATAAATGTAAGACACATTTTGGGTTCTATTTAAGATGGGTAAAATCGCGGGAGGGAAGGCATGTGTAATACAAAATGGAGTTATATATGAATGGATATATATATGAGTGTGAGTAAGAATATGATACAATGCGGAGCAATATAATATGATTTGATGAAATATAGTATGTCATGTAAGTGTGTACAGGGAGGAAACCAAAAGATATTATTTCTTGCTTATGCTGGAGACCTGGGACAGGAGTTGAACCCTAACTACTAGACCGATGCGCTACACCTGTACTAATGAGGAAGTGCATCAAGATGATGAAAGGGATGGGTTTTAAACGGCAAACAAAGGAGCTGTTATAAGATGGGCTCAAACAAAGGATATCGTTAACCAGAGGACGAAACAAAACGCCGATAACAAGCCGGACCTAGCGGCGTAATGAACGAGGAATGAAGGAACACACGTTCACTCGTGCAAGCTCTCAAATCCTGAGTCGACACCAGTGAATGAATCGTGAATCAAATCAGCTGAACTCATGTAACTTAGGAAATGAAACGCTGAGAGTAAGGAGCCGGGCTGACCCTAACAATCGCTATTGAGCCCTAGCTTCACCCCTCTGCAAAGGAGTAATGTTACAGTCTTTCCCTCAATATCTCACGCCAGAGCGCTACCAAATACCAAAGGTATTGAGAGGTAAATCTCTCAAACAGCCTTAAATTACCGGGAGAGCAGGTATCTCTTCAGCCTTCATCAGCGCCATGACTACTGGGTGCTGTAGGCATACACTGTTGAAACGAATGTTACGCTGCATATACATGTATACTGGTGACAGGGACACCCCTGGTCTGTGCCATGTGGCCACAAACCACCCCATTTGTCTCATCCCTGTCAGCCCTTTTGGGTCCCTTCTCTGTATCCTTGAGCACTGTGCCCTTGTCAGACACCCCTACCCCTATTCTCACATTGGACCCTTCTCTTAGCCTCTCAAGTGCCAGACCCTCTTGGTGTATCCTGTGTGCCAGACCTGGGGATGCAACATAACCAGAAGCTGTATTGCAACCAGCTCAGTGGTAGAGCAAACTGCCAAATCATTTATATGGCCAGGTAAGAGCAAAGCTGATGACAGATTAGTCTTCTTACGAAGTCTGAACCTTGTCATTAGGTCTGGTCTTTGATCTGGATCTGAGCAGAACTGCACAGAATACTGGTGTATCTCACCCTTACATACATTCAGCCACACAACAGATCTAACATTTCTTGTTTTGAGCTAGTTCCTCTTTGTAGAGATCAAATTTTGGTCAAGAGCATGTCATGGTTCAATGGCTCCAACACTTGGACAGGTGCCCAGAAAAGTAATTTCTGCTGCTGCAAGTGACAATCTTGGCTTGCACTATGTCACAGGCTTTATTGAGAACTTTATTGAGTCAACAGCTCTGCGGGTATTGCTTTGCTGAAACATTAAAGGCCGACGCTTCTTCTGGGGGCATATGGGTGATACAGTCCACAGGCAATGGTAAGTTGCTTGCCCATCACAGGTCATATAGCATGCAAGCACGACTGGCCGAGTGTCGGGGGAGTTGGGGATAGGTTTTTGCTGCAACAGTGACCCCTACCCAGATTATCTCCGAACACCCCTACAACCTTCACCAGAACCATGGTTAAAACGTGACAGGAAACGGTATCGGGGTATTAAAAGGACACAAGATGCATGCACAATGTAAAGAGATGAGGCAAAACACTCTAAACACTCGCAAATCCAATAAGGAATAATTTGGATTATCTCTGACAACTGCACACAGATATTTTAGGTGGTATGTAAACATACATATCTATCAGCTCTCATAGATGACATGTTGAATTCAGAAGAAATGGGTAGGCATAAAGACCTGAGGTTATTCCAATGACTGGCTGGCATGCTCCTCAAGATTTTGGTTGATTGATTGATTGATTGATTGATTGATTGACTGATTGATTATTCTGACATTATAGACATTATTAGTTGGTGAGAAACTAAAATAGCCAGATAACAGTGAAATGTGGAACCAGGTGCTAGACCTCAAAAAAGTGTTGAGTTTATCTGTCAACCTGCCATTTCTATTAGTCATATGTAAAACGATATTTATGTGTATTTGCAAATCCAGGCCTTTCTTCACATCTCCTTGATTATTTATTGTTTATTAGTTTTTTGTTGCATCAGCATCAGTGTCTATATTTACAGTGAAATTTGGAATGTGGAATGACAGACACAAAGGTTATATCAACACGCTAGTCATGGCCCAATTTAGAGTGACCAGTCAACCTAATGCATGTCTTTGGAATATGGAAGGAAACCGGAGCACCCTGAGTAAGATGATGCAGACTGGGGAAGAACATGCAAACTCCACAAAGATGGTTTCGGGGGTTGGGATTGAGCTGGGGATCTCAGAGCTATGAGGTGACTGCGCTAAGCACTTGCACCACCATGATGCCCTGTCACATCTCCTTGAGGCCCAAACATCATTACACTAACTATTATCCTGCACTAATTGTCCACTTTAGTCCACTCATTCATCTACGGAACATAAAAGCAAGCACGCATGTTTGAAGTATTGCTTATGAAAGTGATACATCTTCAATATCCTGTGCACTGTTGCAAACTAGTGTAACTGCCAATGTTGTTCTTCCATCAAATGTTAGGGCAGAGACAGGATCAGATTTTGATTACAAGAGTCTGATTTGATTACAGAGTTGATTACAATGATTCAAAAATCAGCAACAACCCATAACTTTCAGAATGAGAACACTGATAGAACCCCAATAAAAACGATGGCACTCGTGCTTGGGAAAATCAAGCAGTTTTCATTAACAGATTATCTGCTATCACTGATAACAGAGTCTTTTTAATCATCTAAGTGATACAGATGTGTACTTTCTAAGTTCTACTGTATATTGATGTGAAATTACTGTTGGACTACTGGAGACTTTGCTGAACTGCTATGCAGTTCAAAGTGTATGGCTTATCTCTCATAACACTTCACCACAGCTTTCCTTCACTCTAGAAGAATATCAGACTGAGTTGAAGAGGGTGAAGAACTTATCTCCAATGCTTTACCCGGTCTCCTTGTGAATAAACTAGAACATTGATGCTACTGTGGAGATGGAAATCTGTGGTGTGGATGGATAAGCAGACCTGAAATATATAAAAGAAGCAGACATTGGACCATTCCAAGAACCTTCTCGGACCATTCATTGATGATCCTCATGCATTTAATACAGGTAAAATATCCAACACTGAATAAAATACTTGCCTGAGTTTTTCTTATGTCCTGTAGGTTCTCAGATCTTATGCAAGTGTCTCATAAATTAATCAAAGAAATTGTGTCCATCCAGCATTAGCCCATGTAGTTCTGTAGAATCAAGCTCATTCTCACCATCACCTTCAATCAACAGTCAGCTGGCCATAGATCTTTAAAATTCCATGCCACCTAATGTCACACAGAATGCACACTGAAATGGCAAAAGTGTCTCTCCTACAGACCAGTGCCAGATGGCTAGTTTTTTGGCAGATGAACTCACCAGATCATAGTAGATTATTGCTGTTCAGTATATAATAAGAAAGCATCCCAGTTTCCACGTGTTTACAGTTGCCATTTATGATGAACAAACTTATCAAAAAGTTAACACATGAATTGGGATAATCAACTGGGACAATACACTCCCAAGACCCCAGTGTCTCTACAGGATCTAAATAAAAGCGAGAACCCACAGATACATACTGCTAAACACAATAGTCACCAGAGAGTGACAAAATGACAAAAATAACTAAAACGAAAAAAATATATATATGTTTATGAGAGAGTATGAAGGTACAACAAAGGATAACATGTGCAGGTATTTAACACAAGCAACTTATCGTCTTTAATTCCAAACAAACAGTGCCAGTTGGAGAAGTGAAATGGATGTGGCCTTTTCACTTCATTATCAGCTTCTGCTGGCCAATTTCTCTGAATCTGTGGAGGGACTGATTATTTATGAAGATGTAAATCAAATGTTTTTTCCAGTTATACCTCCTTAGCCAAGTGGAACTGGTTTAGAATTTGTTGAACTTGATTTGCTAAATGCTGCTGGTACTGATCCTGAAACCTTCAATCTATGAGTTATTCCTAAGATAACTGTTGTTGGTATTTACTGATTGTGGGATTTGTGAAAAGTTCATGGCACTTGTAAATAGGTTTTAACCCTCACATTTGAATGACTGTTTTTAACAAATGCAAAGTGGATGGTTACAAAAGAACAAGTGGTCTCAGCTGGCTCACCTATATTTGTCCCTGGAGTTGTAGCCCAGTTCTAATTCTACTATGATTTTACATTATCTACAATATCACAATATCAGCAGGGAGCTTCAGGTACACTGGAGTGCTGATTCAGAAGCCTTACTGTGCATATATTATGAAATAGTGGACAAGTTTTACAGTAAAATTTGCACACTGATTAGAGTCTCGGGGTTAGAGTCTCGGTTGGTAATCAATCCATCATTGCATACATTTTATTTATAGTGTCAATTGTAAATGCGAAAATACCTTGGGCATAGATTTCGGTATATGCTCTTTATGCACATGTCCATACCACTTTCAAGGAAGTACTGACTTGTCCCCATAAATATTTTAGCTCTATAATACAAGACATTTCTATCTCCATAAAGGGTTGCTTGTGCTTTTTGGGATGGCTGACTGCTAGTGGGTCCCATCTTGAGCTTTTTGCTAGTTGCCATGGTTTCACTGTTAGCACTTATGGTCGCACATAACCACTATGCATGAAAGTGAGTCTTTTTTTTTTTTGCACTACAAACACCAACTCATCTGTCATTCATCAGCTCACATTTATTTTTCCAATCTGAAAGTGTATGGTGGCCGTGTTGTATTGTTGCTCTACTGATGTGAACACTGGGTAAAGAAAGCTGTTATCTAATTGCTTTGGAGGAGAGCCAAGATAACACAAGCAGACAAATTAACTCAATACGACAGAAACATTTGCAAATAATTTAGAGAACAGTATGACACCCATATCTCTATTGCTCAAATGTCAAACCTCAGAAACATCCTATAAGGATTTTTTGGGTAACATGTAGAGTGAAATATCACATATAGTTCATATAAAGCAATATTCATACATTCAGAACTTTGTAATTTGTCGTACATATTAAGTTTTATAATGAATTTTAATCATTGTGTTATTCCTGTGCTAATTGGAGCTAAGTTCCTTGGCAGTTTTCTACTGTCAATTTTAAAAGGACATATACAGCATATTGTGTACTCCTGGGCAAAAATGGGCCAAACTTCAAACTGCAAATATTATGCTTTTAATGTTCCTAACACAAAACAGATCAGTTTTTTTTGGTCAGAAAAAAAATTAGCAAGAAAACTAGGGGGTTACTGACAAACTGAGCCAGATTTGCCTTGAAACCGCGGGCTTTAGAGTGTCCCACTGGGGGGGTGCAACTCACACTAAGCATCAAAATGAAACGCAAAACACGGGGTAAACCCTTTTGTCATCATGGACCACTTTAAAAAACCACAATCGCACAGCACTGTGTATTCGTAGTTGTACTTAACTTGTGGCTTTTTTAAGTTTTCATTAAATGCTACTTGCGAGTTGAGTGAAAGTGGCACCAGAGCCGCCACCTTTTCAAGCAAGTTGCCAGAGCGTGGTTCGGGGCGTACTGAGCCTCCTCACGAATACTTTTCAATTACATACTCAAGGGAGCAGTGTTATTTCATTTTTGTCCCGGAATGAGTTTTGTCCGAATGATTTTTGTCATAGTCACGAAATGAATTGACACTTTTGTCAACAAATAAAAACAAGGCGTAAATATTTGGCAGCGACAACATCCAATCAAATCGCCCAGGAAAAAATGTACTGTGAAATTTGACAGTAGAACCATGAAGTGACCAAATTACCACCAAAATTCCTAGTACAACTGTGAAATAATTCATGGTCAGTCCATAGTCCACCAAGTTTACAGTTGTACTATGAAATTTCACAGTAGAATCAAATTACCATCAAAAATTCATAGTAGAACTGTGAACTTCATGGTCAAACTGTAAAAGTTCACATTAAAACTGTCAAGCAATTCACAGTTTTACCATGAAAATTCACAGTACTTTTTTTCCTGGGCGTATTTAGTTTTGTGGAAGGTAGGGACAAGAAAGGAACAAGGAACAAGGCGGGACAAGTTGGGTAGCGATCCAATAATCCAAGACGCGCACATTTGATCTAAACCCGGTGAAGAGCATACAACTAGCTTCTGTACTGTTTCTTATGAAACAAACTCGACAATGTCAACACCTGAGAGAAAGAGGAGAGTCGATATATGGACACATCTCTCATTTGATGTGAAACAAAACAAGACTCTTTGTAAACCGTGTGGGGCGACTATCTGCGGTAACAATACTTTTGAAATTTAAATGACATCTGCAGGCAAGTCATCCTGACATTCATGCAAAGGAAAGCATGTTAATGGTGACTTTATTTCATGAGCTAATGGTGTGTTTTTGGTAAGCTGTGAACTAAAAGACACCACGGCTGTCCTGTAATGTTAATGTTACTGAATAGGGAAATTACCAATTAGTCTGAAATGCAAATAAAATAAGATAAAAAAGTAGAGTTGTGTGAACTGATGAATCATGATTCATAAACAACATAAACAAACTGCCAAACATTTTTCAACTACTGGTACTCATCGACTGTTTGAAGCTATTACCATTGAGTGGAGCAAAAATTTTGTCTGCAGGCTTACCAACAAGACTTAAACATTTAAGGAAATTCACTTTATTTAGTTGTTTAATTCTTGATAATTTCCTGACCATTTGCTGTTGAGCCCATTAAAATCTAAATATTTTGCAATTTTGGTCCTCTTTGCCCAGGATTGTACATATTCCAAATAATTAGACGATTCTCCCAAGTTAACCTTGATTTCATGTTTCCTACATCCTTAATGATGTGAATTGTTTCCTCCTTGTTCCCAGTGATCAAAGGGGTTTCTTCCAAGCCCTTCACCGAGCTGTGTTTCCTTATTGCCTACAGTCAGATCCTTTTCTCCATACACTCCATAACTAGATATTTTTCTTTCAAATCTTCCATCATCAGATGTGTTTCATTGAAATATTCCATAATGAGTTGTGTTGGATCACATTTTTCTTGATGCCAAGGTGTTCACTTACCTGATGTGGCCCAGCTGATTGTCTGGCAGCAGGATATATTCAGAAACTAAGATTCTTGTTTTCTCTTGTGAGCTTTGATTAATTCATGGTCTGCTCAGGTATGGACACATTGATTATCCAGATAATCCATTATTATTAATCTAACTAATTGCTGCTCTGTATCATGGGCTTAATGGCTTTCTCTGAGGAAAGCTTTTCCTGAAAGTGTGACATCATACTAAACTGAGAGCTGTGTTCTAGGTCCCTGTCATTCATTTGAGCTTTGTCCAAACACATTGTCTTTATGCTTTTTACATTCATGTGTCCACTTATTAACATACTCTAACTTTGGTTTTCAGGTGGATCATTCTTTCTGGATCTTTGCAGATACATAATGAAAACAGCATCACTTAAATAAATAAAACTCTAAGCAGAGTACCAGATACTAAGGTTCCTGTAGTGGCAGTCTTTGGTATAGTCAGGACTCCAATGTCTGGTCAGTAATCCAATATCTTAACCACTGTACCACCACTAAAAACTACATTAAAGCAATTGTAGTAATTGCAGTAAACTACAAAAAGTAAGTAATTGTTTTGTGATTATTGTGATTATTATGGGCATGTAAAACACAAAAAAATCATTACCTGATGTCCCACATATGCCCCTTTCATTATAGTTTGTGTAGCTGCCTATGCAATGAATCCTGCATGGCCCTGATAAACACTGTCAGGTACCGAAAAAAACACCATTTGTCTTAATAAGTAAACTCTGTGCCGTTGAATGACAATTCATCACAACTTACAATTTCCTTAAGGGATAGTGTAAATATGTTGTCTGGTTCCCTACAGTAGAAGCATGCTGCTTAATTCTTGATTTTATGAACAAATCTTCAATGATTTCAGTTTTGTAGAGACTACTTATGTATCTAATATTTAGGAAAATGTAACATGGATATGGATAAAAATCACACTTAAACACATGATTAAATATATCCAGTGGTGCTTGAAAGTTTGTATAATTTTCTATATTTCTGCAAATATATGACCGAAAGCATTTTCACACAACTACTAAAAGTAGATTAAGAGAAACCAATTGAAGAAAAGAGATCCAATATTATATTCTACAATATTATAGAAAATATATTATACTTGATCATTTATTGATGAAAACAATCCAATATCACATATCTGTGAAAGGCAAGAGTATGTAAACCTTTGCTTCACAACAGATACTGAAAGCAACACTTGCAGCAATAACTGCAACCAAATGTTTCTGGTAACTGTTGGTCAGTCCTGCACATCAGCTTAGAATTGTAGCCCATTCCTCTATACCTGACAGCTTCAACTCTGGGATGTTGGTGGGAATCCCCACATTAACTTCTTTCACTACATTTCTATTGGATTAAAGTTAGGAATTTAACTTTATTGTTATTTAACCATTTTTTGGTAAAACAACTTGTGTGCTTAGAGTTGTTGTCTTGCTGCATGATGCACTTTCTCTTGAGATTCAGTTTCCAGACAGATGTTCAGACATTTTCCTTTAGGATTTGATGGTATCATTCAGAACAATAATTACTTCATCAATGATGGCAAGTCATCCTGGCCCAGATGCAGAACAACAGACCCAATATATGATAATCCATCACCAGGTTTTACAGATGGTCTAAGGTTCTTATGCTGGAATGGAATATTTTTCTTTCTCCATGAAATAACACTTCTCATTAAAACAAACAAAAAGCTCTATATTTTGGTCTCATCAGTCCACAAAAATTTTCTAGCCTTCTGGTGTGTGCCATGTGCCACATGATTGGCAGCAATGTTCTTTTTGGAGAGTAATGGCTTTCTCCTTGCAAAACCCTACCATGGCATAACCATTATTTGTGTCCTCCTGATGTAAGTAGATCCATACACATATAATATTAGCCAATGTGAGCAAGCTACCCTTAGCTACCCTTTGTTCCTTTGTTATTGTGCAGACGATTACAAAACTTGTTCTGGAGTGAACTTTTTTGGTCAACTGAGTGACAGAGGTCTGGAAATTCCTGAATTTGTACATAATATGTCTGACTGTGCATTGTTAACTCTTTAGAAATCACTTTGTGACTGGCATCAAAACTCATTTTCTGCGGTCCTCAGAAAGCTCTTTTGTTTGTACTATGATACACGTCCACAAACAGGTTGTGGAGATCAGATTTTAATAGGGCCCTGTTCTTTAAGTATAACAGTGCCTGAACACGCATGCCTGAATGTCATCCCAAACCAAACCAGGCTCTTTGCTTAAACGTAAGTGACATTAATGAACAATTTTTAAAGTGTATATAATATATGTGTTACGGTTCACCATCATAAAAGTCCGGTGAACTGTGAAAACAAAAAAGTTTATTTTAGGACCCAATTGCAGTTAGCTCCAGATGGAATTGATGAACCAAAATGTAAATAAAAATAAAAGAAAATAAAAGAAATAACGAAAGGAAAATAAACTTAACGTCAGTGGCTGAGGATCGAACCCAAGGCGGACGCATGGGTAACAACTGTGAAAACCCGATGCAACACTCAGCCACTGAAGAAAAAGAAAGGATGAAAAATGGGAAAAGACGAGGCTAAATTGACGTCAACGCAGCGTCTTTTCAGGCCGCGACCTAAACGGCAGAGCTACTTCCCCCGATCACAGTGAGGAGGGGTGAATTAAAGCCGGTTTGGTGGGCAACAAGTGAGGGAGAAGGGAAGATGCAAAGATCTGTGCCTGCACTAAATCTGCACCCTATCTTACCTCCGGATCTTTTGGTCCGTACTGTAACCTCTCCCCTAAAGCGGAAGAGGTCCTTACCACTCTCCCTAGTTGTCGGATCGAGAAAATGGCGGACGAACACAATACACGTCATGCGCGAGTGTGAGAACAGGCAATATGAATGCCAAGATGGGTCGATGGTGCGACAACTGCCAAGGCTCAGGGAAGCTCTTAAATACTGGAGCTTGCGGGTGTAAGACACAGGTTTGTATTGTTAGAGAAGATATTTGTGTGTATGTGGGGAGTGGTTACCAAGTACAGCTCAGCTGCAAAGTGGTTGAGAGCACTAAGTGATTCAGCAAATAATCTGTAAAGATCATCTGTCCTCAGCGGCAACACCTCCTATCAGCTTCAAAACCTGAAAGGGAGGAATCAAGTTTACATTACATTATGAGGACAAAAGGTCCCCACAATGATAGAAAGATATGACAGTTTTATCTTGTGGGGATATTTTACTTGTCCGTACAAGGAAAACTGCATTTTTTCAAAAACTCCAACCAAAAGTGCCATCATATTTGCTTTAGGTTACTGTGGTTAGGGTTAAGGTTTGGTATATGTGTAATTACATAGTTACAAGAGTAGTAAGTCCCCACAGTGATAGAAAGTCAAACCTCTGTGTGTGTGTGTGTGTGTGTGTGTGTGTGTGTGTGTGTGTGTGTGTGTGTGTTTGTGTTTGAGGGACAGAGAGAGAGATTGAACTCCAGGTGGGCCGTTTGTTCCTTAGAGTGCCTATTTAACCTGATTCGCTTCATCACCTCCCCAGCTGTACTAATGGCTAATGTAATTGTGAAAACACAGGCTAGGAAAAGAAGACATAAGGTAGCTACTGATTGTTCTGCAGTGTCATTACGTAGGACTGGAAACGAAAGGTGAAATGAAAGGTGAACCATGGTGATGAAAACGAAAATGAAAATGATGATTGATTGAACAAAAAAAGAATAATAAAAAGAATCGTCAGTGACACAATGTTTGAACGTGATAAAAGTAAAATATGGGTGACAAATGAAAGGAAATAGTGAAATATGAGGAAATCAATTACTTGAAGTGTGGGTGGGCATTTTGCTGGCATGATCCACTTGTCCCATTGTAAACCAAATATGTTCCAAGCGATTTGATACTGATTACAAAAATCTTTGTAGTGTAAAGTTCTCAATCAAATGGAACATCATATGATACATTTTAGACCATCATTTAGCAATCTTAAACAACCAATCCAAGCATCTGAAAATTAGAAGCCAAAGGGCCTGATAGTGACAGCTTAAACCCTCCTTTGCTCAATAGATCAGTACTGTAACCACTATGGTACCATTGTGATGATGTGTGAAGTGATATGCTAGAATTTTAGACTGTTATACTGAATGGTGTTAAATCTGTCCAGTACAGTTCCACATCTATATAATCTACGCTGAAATGCACTAAAACTGTGGCCTATGTTGGCTGAACACCTCACTAAGACATTTTCTTTTATTTGACACCTGTCTCTATTACATTAACACGGTGAGGGAGGTCATGGAAACGCATAATAACTGGCAATAGAAACAAATAAAAAGTGTGAAAATAATGTTTGGCAAAGCAGAGGAAGCATGAGCTTCATTTGTACTCGAGGGTGACTACTTAGCAGTCCATTTCATTTACACCTCCGCAAAATATATCACAGTCACATATGATAACACCTGAGAAAACGTGAGTAGCAGCCACAGATGCTAGAACTGCAAATAAAATGAATGAATAGGAAATCTGAAATCCTCTTTAAACCTATGAGAGAATTACGTTTGCATGGAAGTATTACAACATTAATTTGCACGAATCAACTTGGGAAAACTATTCCTAAAGATGGAATAAGGTGTTAGTACTCACATCTTTATATACCCAAAGTCTTATGTAATTCAGTAAAATCACTCTCCTTCATTAGAATTCATATGAGATTAGTTAGAGCTCCAAAGTGGTAGGCCACCCATTCTCACAGAATAAAAGCACTAAATGCTGCAGCAATTATTGTAACTAAAGATCACCTGACCTTAGTTGCAACACCTAATACCAGTTTCAAACTCTGGAAACAACATCAGCTATGAAAATGCTTTTCTATTGCACTGTAGTTACATAGCTGAATATTGCTCACAGGCCAAGATCACCAAACACAATGTCAAGCTGTCACTTGTGACTTGTGTTTAACCATCTGACAATCTAACAGACAGTCAGGATGCTAGCTGGCTTAATGCCTAGTGCCAACTATCAAGTTTGGGATAATGATCTTGCATTTAAAGATATCACATAGAACCACATCAAATCTAAAATTCACTGTCTCAAGTTCCATCCACTTTTTCTGGGGAGGGTCACAGTTTCAACAGGCCCAGACTTGTCCATCCAGCTCTTCCTGCGGTATCCCCATACCTTCCAAAAACAACAGTGAGATATAATTCCTCCAGTGGGAAATGGGCCTGCCTCGGGGTCTAGATCAGATGGTACATACACTGGAAAAGCTCTACCGGGAGCCGATTAGGGGGCATCCTTGTGATGCCATACTGCTTCAACTGTCAGTCTCTTCAACTCAGTTTGAAGGAGCAGTTGCTCTTCTCTTCTGAACTGGATCCAAATCCTCACCCTGTCAGGGATGGTAAGCCTAGCAACCCTGCATAGGAACCTCATTTCTGCTGCATATACATGTGATCTTATTTCTGTGTAGCTTCTCAGTCATCCAGGTCATGGCAGATTTGAGTTTTGGAGTTGAAGACAACTGGACTTCTTCTTGTTTGTTCTTGAAGATGTTTAAACGTCTTCAACTCAAACACTCAAGTCTACATAAGATCTTACTCATTTGGTCACTACCCACTACCCAAAACTCATTACAATAGGTGAGGATAGTAACGTTGACAGACTGGTAAACATAAAGGACAGACACTTTTACATACTAGTAACAGATGTGTTTAAAGACTAAGCCCCTGCTTTACTACCAGAGACCGGTGCAAGGGACTACAAAACTGACTCAATTCGTTTATACCACAAACATGAGTGAAGACACACCACTGATGGAGGAATACTCACCTTGATTTAATGGCAGGTAACATAACTGGTTCGCTGTTACATGGCCTGGGCAAAACTCACATTGTTCATCCTAAAACCTTCATTTGACTCTTGGATGGACTGAATCAAGAGATCTCTCCCAGAGATGTACCAGATGGGCGTTCTTCTTCAAGTTGACAGCCTCCACTGGTGTCCAAAAGAGTGTCCTCAGGTTGCCGCCATGAGAGCGGCCTGCTTCTTGCAGCTGCTTGTACAACTGAGGACTTGAACAAGGTCCATTCAGACTCAATGTCCCAACCATGCTTAGCACAAAGAAGAAGTCCTTTTACATGTGGAGGTTAAACCTTTCTCCCACTGAAGCCTCCAGTCAGATGTTCCCAAACAACCCAGAAAGCAATCCCGCATTTACCGGGCCTAAACAAATCCTCAACATCAAGTAGTGGTCAGTGGACAGCTCCACCCCTCTGTTGACCCAAGTGAGGAGCAATTGTGGCCTCAAGTTAGCAGTGTTAATTTTGTTGACGACTGATTTATCATCATAGTTTTTGTCAAACACTTTTGTCAGACACTTTTTTTCTACCGAAACCAAACAATGACCAAATTAAAATGAATAAAAAATGACAAAAACTAGGATAAAATTAATAGACACTTTTGTCAATGAATAAAAACGAGACGAAAATGTTTGGCAGAGGCGACATCTAATCAGATCTTTAGCATCTAACATTAGCATATGTGGAAAGGCGGGACGAGTTGAGTAGCGATCCAATCAGTAATGTGGTAAAACGCACACATTTGATTGACCCCGGGAAGATCGTATAACTAATGTCTGTACTGTTTCTCATGAAACCTACTCGACAATGTCAACACTTGGGAGAAAGCGGAGAGACGATATATGGGCACATTTCTTATTTGATGTCAAGGAAAACAAGACTCTTTGTAAACCGTTTGTGAACCATATCGCCGGTAAAAACACGAGAAACTTGAAACGACATCTGTAGGCATGTCGTCCTGAAACTGCGGTTAAGCTATGCACATCTAAATGGTGTGAGCTCCTGTTTTAGGTAATCATATTGTAGGATTTTTAAAGAATTTAATTGTAAATTATGGTGGAAAATAAGTATTTTGTCAATAACACAAGTTCAACTCAATACTTTGTAACATAACCTTTGTTGGCAATGACAGAGGTCAGACGTTTCCTGTAAGTCTTCACCATGTTTGCACACACTGTAGCTGGTATTTTGGCCCATTCCTCCATGCATGTTTCCTCTAGAGCAGTGATGTTTTGGGGCAACACGGACTTTCAACTCCCTCCACAAATTTTCTATGGGGCTGAGGTCTTGAGACTGGCTAGGCCACTCCAGGACCTTGAAATGCTTTTTATGGAGCCACTCCTTCGTTGCCCGAGCTGTGTGTTTGGGATCATTGTCATGCTGGAAGACCCAGCCACGTTCCATCTTCAAAGGCTCTCACTGATGGAAGGAGGTTTTGGCTTAAAATTTCAAGGATAACCCTGCCTGGAGCACCATGTTCCTGGTGACATTCACCATATCAAGGTCTTGATCCTTGAAAAGAAATCCAAAATACTGTCTTCAGTAAATTTAAAGGAAAACTTCAGCTTTCTATGCCATATGACCAAACACAGGGACAGAGAGACTGCATCTCTAAACTCACTTTCTTTTTAGAGAGAATATTTAGTTTGGTATGTTATAAACACAGAGTCACATTTGTGGAGATTGCAGCATAGCAAAAAGGGGAACCCGCAGATAACATTTACATTTAGTCATTTGGAAGATGCCCTTATTCAGAGCGACTTACAACTGATATAATCTTACAATCCAAGCAATTGTAGGTTTAAGGGCCTTGCTCAAGGACCCAGCAGTGATAGCTTGGCAGAGGTGGGATTTGAACTTTAACCGCTAAGCCACCACAGTCCTAATAACACAGGGTTACATGATGCATCAGTGATCCACCTCCCCACTTTCAACAACCTGAGTGATTGTATGTGAAAGACAAGATGATAGCAACTAAACATTCTAGATTTAGTCAAAATTCTATGACAGTGAACCCCTGGATCTACCCACAGGCACACAACCCCATTGCCCAGGACAGCATGGCCCAAGAACTGTTGGCCAAAGATGAGGACAGGGCAGATAGTCCAGAGACAGCTCTGGACACCCAGGTATGGAGCTGCAAATCCAAGTCTAAAAAAATAACCCAAATATTGTGCAAATTAGTATGTTTTTAAACTAGACTTAAAGATTGTTAGTGTGTCTGAATGCTAATTGGTGGTGGGGAGGTTATTCCATAGCTGGGGGCCATGCATGAGAAATTCCATTCCTCTAATTCCAGGAACTAGCGCAACTTCTTGAGTGGACATGCGCCATGTGTACATAATAGATATGCTGGATTGTAAGATACTAAATGTTCACTTAGATACTGTGAGCTAAAACAACAAATGTATTGGTGGCCTAAGACTTAGGCCTAAGATCTAAGATCTAAGATACAGTACTGTGTTATATATGTTTGTCACGCCACCTACCAGCACCGTTCCCTACACACGCAATCTACCACGCTCGTCCTCGCCTGTCTACTAATCACCTGCACCTGTTCACGCTCCGACCTCCCTCCGCTACCATACATATACCACCACTCATTCACATTCACGCCGCCACACAACTAGGTTCCCACCTCGTTCAACTAGCTCCTATAATAAATTATCAGTGATTGTACCTGTGATCTCTGCCTCGTGCCTCTTGTCTGCTCCCCGCGTTTGTCTCCTGCCTACCGCGCCATTACAGTTTGTGTAGCCCATACATGGAGACAGCGGCTAGCAGCCCGAGCCCCACCGCGGGTTCGGCAGAGCAGCTCGCCGAACTCCGTTCGCAGCTCCAGGAAGTGGCTCGGGCGGTGTCTATCCTGGCGGACAACCAACGCTCGCTCGGCACGCTGGTCCCTTCGGTCGAGGAGCTTACCCGGCGTGTCGCTCAGCAAGAGACCAGCCCCAGCTCGCTCTCACACACACAGCGCGAAGGGGAGGGGTGCCAAATCCTCTTCACTCCCTGCGTCCTGCACAATGGGAGAGGCCTCTTTCCTGCTGGATTTTCTTTAGTTACAAACCAAATAACACTGAATTGTGATAATATTTGTTTGTTCTATTACAGAAGACATAAAAAACTTGGCAACCACTTGATTTATAGTGACAGGCTTCTTTTTATTTGTCTTTTCTTTTTAGAGGCTGTGGCAAATTTTGAGACGAATGATGACCCTTGCCCTAAAAAACCTGTGTAAACTCTTGAAACTTTGTTGTATCGTGTTCCAATTTTTTTATTTAGCCTTCACAAGGCCCTGCTGAAAACAGAAAAATGATAGCAGCATGGAAATGTTCAATCCACCAGCATCCACACACAAATTATAATCTCAAAAAATTATAGGCGTTTTTTTGATTTTCGCCATTTTTTTTGCATTTAATCTTCCCAAATGTAACCTAAATGATGATGGAAAATAGAAGACCTTGGAGGTGAATAAATATGTTGGCCCAAGTGTTTACACTTCAATTTTGAGCCCTGAATGATCAATTGGCTATAGTAAAAACCACTATTAAATTTGATAGTGGTCGTTCATTAATGCAGCAAAAGGGCTAATTCAGGAAACTAGCGCAACTTCTTGAGTGGACATGCGCCATGAGTACATAAATAGATATGCTGGATTGTAGATACTAAATGTTCACTTAGATACTGTGAGCTAAAACCAACAAATGTATTGGGTTGGCCTAAGACTTAGGCCTAAGATCTAAGATCTAAGATACAGTACTGTGTTATATTCTGGTTATAGTAACTTATATTTTTCAAACCTTTAAAATTCTAATTAGCACTCGAACAGATGCATTTTATATACAAGTCAAAAAAGTACTTACAATTTTCTGAAATGATGAATAGAAATATTGCTAATTGCTAATTTAAGCAAACATATATATATATATATATAGTATTGTATATATTGTATTGTATTGTATATATAGACAAAGTATTTTGTCAATAACAAAAGTAAAACTCAGTACTTTGTAACATAACCTTTGTTGGCAATGACAGAGGTCAAACGTTTCCTGTAAGTCTTCACCAGGTTGGCACACCATGTAGCTGGTATTTTGGCCCATTCCTCCATGCAGATCTCATCTAGAGCAGTGATGTTTTGTGGCTGTCGGCAGGGCAACACGGACTTTCAACTCCCTCCACACATTTTTTATGGGGTTTGAGGTCTGGATACTGACTAGGCCACTCCAGAGACCTGAAATGCTTTTTATGGAGCCACTCCTTCATTGCCCGAACATTATGTTGGGATCATTGTCAT
The DNA here is from genome assembly GCA_025084515.1 of Ancistrus triradiatus. NCBI lineage: Eukaryota > Metazoa > Chordata > Actinopteri > Siluriformes > Loricariidae > Ancistrus > Ancistrus triradiatus. Next base: position 80,164 of record JAJAGP010002626.1, on the reverse strand, counting down.
GCTGGAAGACCCAGTCATGTTCCATCTTCAATGCTTTTTGGCTTAAAATCTCACAATACATGGCCCCATTTTCATTCTTCCCTTAACACGGATCAGTCGTCCTGTCCTCTTTGCAGAAAAACAGCCCCAAAGCATGATGTTCCACCCCCATGCTTCACAGTAGGTATGGTGTTTTGGGATGTTTTTTTCTTCCTCCAAGCACGACAAGTTGAGTTTTTAGTCCCAGCTCTCTGCAGGTCATTCATCAGGTCCCTCCTAGTAGTTCTGGGATTTTTGCTCACCGTTTCATGATCATTGTGACCCCCCACGGGATGAGATCTTGCGTGGAGCCCCAGAATCGAGGGAGATTATCAATGTCCTTGTATGTCTTCCATTTTGCCTTACAATTGCTCCCACAGTTGATTTATTCACACCAACCCTGCTTGCCTATTGTAGATTCACTCTTCCCAGCCTGGTGCAGATCTACAATTTTCTTCCTGGGTAGCAATTGTCGCCCCCACAACAAGCAGATCCTGGATTAAACCCCCAGATGGAGCAGTTCACAGACATGTGTGTTTAGGTTAGCTTATGTTTTTCTAAACTGCTCCTAGTGTGTGAGTGTTTTACACAAGTGTATGCATGTATGTACGATGGATTGGTGCCCCTGTCTAGGGTTGTTCCTGCCTTGAGCCCTGTGTTGCTGGCTAGACACAGGCTTTCCCATGACCCTGACAGAGGACTAAGTAGATAAGAAGATGAATGAATTATATATATTGAAAATGTAAATTAACAGTCAGAAATGCAATTTCTCATGTAAAGTCATGGGGTGGGCCTGTAAAAGCATCCAAAAGGAAAAAAAATCTCCTTAATATCTCTTCTAGAGAACAGTGATATCAACTGGAAAGAAACATGAGACTTTTACATCAGATCCTGTCTCTCAGGGTTTCTCTCCTGAGAGAAAAAGACTCTGGTAATCTCTCGTGGTCGGCCCGCTTGAGTTTCCGATCTTGATACAGTCTCACACTGCGCTTAGATGTACCAACAACTTCTACCAACAATTTATCTGATATAATGTGAAGTACCTTTATAATAAACTAAAAACCATTATTTTGGTAATTTGTCAAATAATGGCAATGCTAGCCTATTATTGTATGATTCTGCACTCTGTTTTCCCATAAACCATTTTCATATTCTGAATCTGAATAGATTTCCATTAATGTACTTTTCACATTCCATTAATGTTACACATTTCACATTTAAACAAACCACATAAAAATGCATTCATTGTTTTAATTTTAAGTCTTCACTTATCACTTAAACAGCATGGTATCAATTCAATACATCTTCTAGTTTAGAGTTGTCTTTTGTAATACATTTAATTCATCTAGTACGAATTAAGTATGGTAACTGCTGTGGCTCAGAGGTAAGGGCCCAGCTGACTGAAAACGTCAGTTCTTGAGGACCTAGGTTTGAAAACCTAGGCTTTGGGATCACCATGTGGAAGTTTAGGTGGTACAGTTTATGGAACCCTGAGATGGACTGGACCTCTGGCCTGCACCAATTGGATTAAGGAAATAGGCTGCAATATTATAATCTCCATACTAGACTCTCAGTCTGTAAAAATTGCTATAAAATGTAAAAGGATGGAGAAATAGCAAGTGTAGAGCATGAGGAGGAAGGCTGTTACTCAGGAAGACAAACCATCTCAAATGAAATTCCAAGTTTGCATTAATCGACCATGTCAACAATGATTTGTGCTAAGAGAGGCCATTCACTGAGGATCAGTGGAGCCTGAAGAGAATTTCATATTTTTGGGCACCATTCAGATGATTTCCGACTACTGTTTTTTTTAAGGTCTCTGAACTGGCTTGTTTTTTGCGGACTTTTTCCATATTTTAGTTTGTTTTCTGCAGAGGTTGGTAATAACTTATTTTCATTTGACAAATGGTTGCACATGTGTGTTTGCATTAAAACGGTATATACATGTATGTATGTAACTTTTATGGCAAAATGCATAGAGCCACCAAAGAGAGGAGGATGAGGGACAGATGCACAAGTAAAGCAAGTGTAATGAATGAACACAAATAATCCCACGATTTGTCTTTCAACAAACCAATAGCTGTACAGTAATGACAAATACTCCCATACTGAAAAGTAAGATGAGGTAGATAAAGACACAAATGGAATACAAAAACTATACAAAAATACAAAAGACACAAAAGACTACTTTGCTAAAATAAACTATACATAGAGAACAAATAAAACATAAATACAGTGGGAAAAAAAAGTATTTGGTCAGCTACTGATTGTCCAAGTTCTCCTTCTTAGAAAGATGAGAGAGGTCTGTAATATTCATCATAGGTACACTTCAATTATGAGAGACAAAATGAGAAAAAAAAATCCAGGAAATTCCATTGTAGGAATTTTAAAGAATTTAATTGTAAATCATGGTGGAAAATAAGTATTTGGTCACCCACAAACAAGCAAGATTTCTGGCTCTCACAGACTTGTAACTTCTTCTTTAAGAAGCTCTTCTGTCTTCCACTCGTTACCTGTATTAATGGCACCTGTTTGACCTTGTTATCTGTATAAAAGACACCTGTCCACAGCCTCAAACAGTCAGACTCCAAACTCAAGACCAAAGAGCTGTCGAAGGACACCAGGAAGAAAATTGTAGACCTGCACCAGGCTTGGAAGAGTGAATCTACAATAGGCAAGCAGGTTGGTGTGAATAAATCAACTGTGGGAGCAACTGTAAGACATACAAGACCACTGATAATCTCTCTCGATCTGGGGCTCCACGCAGAGATCTCATCCCGTGGGATCAAACTGATCATGAGAACTATGAGAAAAAACCTCCCAGAACTACCACAGAGGGGACCTGATGAATGACCTGCAGAGAGCTGGGACCAAAGTAACAAAGGCTACCATCAGTAACACACTACGCCGAGAGGGACTCGGATTCCTTGCAGTTGCCAGGTGTGTCCCCCTGCTTAAGCCAATACATGTCGCAGACTCGTCTGAAGTTTTGGCCAGAGAGCATATGGATGATCCAGAAAAGGATTGGGAGAAAATATCTTGTGGTCAGATGAAAAACTAAAATAGAACTTTTTGGTAAAAAAATCAAATCTGTTTCATGGAGGAAGAAGAATTCTGAGTTTGCGTCAAACCTTTACTGTGAAGCATGGGGGTGGAAACCCACCTCATGCTTTTGGGGCTGTTTTCTCTGCAAAGGGGACAGGACGTCGTTACTGATCTGTGTAAGGGAAGAAGAATGAACGGGGCCATGTTATCGTGAATTTTTAAGCCAAAACCTCCTTCCATCAGTGAGAGCACTGAAGAATGGAACATGGCTGGTTCTTCCAGCATGACAATGATCCCAAACACACCGCTCAGAGCAACGAAGGAGTGGCTCCGTTAAAAAGCCTTTGAAGGTCCTGGAGTGGCCTAGCCAGTCTCCAGACCTCAGCCCTACAGAAAATGTGTGGCGGGGAGTTGAAAGTCCGTGTTGCCCCAAAAACATCACTGCTCTAGAAGAGATCTGCATGGAGGAATGGGCCAAAATACCAGCTACAGTGTGTGCCAACCTGGTGACGAAACTTACAGGAAATGTTTGACCTCTGTCATTGCCAAACAAAAGCTTATGTTTACAAAGTATTGAGTTGAACCAAATTTATTGACCAAATACTTATTTTCCACCATAATGTACAATTAAATTCTTAAAAAAATCCTTACAATGTGATTTCTTGGGATTTTTTTTTTTCCATTTTGTCTCTCATAGTGAAGTGTACCTATGATTAACATTTACAGACCTCTCTCATCTTTCTAAGTAGGAGAACTTGCACAATCAGTGGCTGACCAAATACTTTTTTTGCCCCGCTTGTAGAGGGATTACATAGATTCTGCACAAACCTGTAATAGTATATGCCCAGGTCTAGGACACCACTGTCATTATGTGATTTGTAATGAAAAATATTAATGGGCAAAAGATAATAAGCCAAATCCAAAATTTGCAAATTCTTAAGCTGTTTCTGATCTCATCAGCAAATAATTGGTTGTAGGAAAGTAGCAAGAATTACACAAAAAAACAAAAAAAAATAAAGTAACTTATTTTGGGGGATAGTAATTCCACTGATTTCCTTAAATGTTTAACGTCTTGAGGGTAAATTGCTTGCAGACAGTTTTTTGACATTAATGTGAGATTATATATTCTCTAGTGGTTAATATCTTGCACTCTGATCAGGCCAAAACATTTCTTTAGAAATAATTTTTCAATTGTTAGAAGCAAGCCTGTTCTGTATGTATATTTTACATTTTCACTCCAAAGCATTAATTGACTTTCCCAGTGAGCAGCACACCAGTATAGCAGCAGCTGAAACAGTTCCCTTCACCAAGGATACTTTTACCCCCCCATGCTTGATTGGTGTAGAGAATGCACTCACTTTTGTATTTCTCAACAGATCTTCGAAGGCACTTCGAAGATCACTCTAGACCATCCTCTAACACAAATCATTATTCATCAGTCCCACACAACTCTGCAGAACCACTCCTTAATCAAACTTTCCATATTCTGGACCATATTTAATGACTAATTTGACATAACCTTGAGATTATAGACCGTAACCTTGTGTCCATATGCCATGATACTGAAGCAGTGTTAAATAAACTAAATAAACAAAACAACAAAAACACGAGTGGTCTCAGAGTATTGGCCTGCACTGTATATAGATATACTACTTGTATAGATATATACAGTTAAAAAAGAATGTGAAAGCTGTCCAACGTGTGGATTTTCCTCATTGAACGTAATGATTCCAGAATTGACTCCTTACTTAGTGCAACCCTGATGAAGAGAATGTTGTTTTACTTAACAAGTTACACATGAGCTCAAGTTCAATGCGTTAATCTCCAATGAGCATGCCTTCAAGGTGAGAGCAGAAAGGAATAAGGAATAACTCCCTAATCATAATCTGGACGAAATATTAAGAGAACATAAGGAGGGACCACATTCTTCATTGGACCAGACCAGAAAATATTTGTAAACATGAGTTCTGACTGCAGGGCTGAAAAGTATTTTAGGTAATTCGTAGTTACAAAAAAAGAAATGAAAGTTGATTAAGTTCTGCCCAAAACAGATTTCATGTATATGATATACTGTATAATGCAAGCATATTTCATTATATTCACTGATAGAATTAAGTGAAAAAGAGAGAGATATGAAATGATATGATTTTGAGAAAAGTTTAAGAATATAGATAATGTATATGTTTATAAGGATTCATAAATATCAGAAAAATCTGAATCCAAAAAGATCATGTATAGGAAAGCTGAAACCTTCTCCCTTTGCTGGCTATTTTATATCCCAATGTGCCTTTGGCTTGGTACAACAAAGCAAATGCTCTATCAACAGCCGGGTCAATAACTGGCCCCAAACCAGCCATTTCTACCGAGTGAGCAACAACCAGACCAATCGATTAAGGAAGCAATTAAGTAAGGTGCTCGATGAACCCACTGCCCCGTTTCCCTTTACAGTATGGCTCGTTTCGCTTTTCCTTTGTCTTTATCTTTCTGCACCCCTTCCACAATATGTTCTGTATGGTGGATTCGCTGTGTGAGGCCTGTGCTAATGAGATAAGCTTGTTTTGAAATGAATAAGAACTGTGTGAAATAAGCCTCACTAAAGGTAAAGCTGCTGACCTGTCTGACTCTGCATACTCTGCTGGCTGATTTTGACTGAGATGAGGTAGTGATTGACTGAATGCCCTCTGATTGATTGATAAGGCTTAACTAAAGACACAATGACTCTTCCTGAACTGTGGGCTCATGGGATTGTGATTAGTTAAAGCTAATACTGATCAAGCTAGATATTCTGCCAAATAACATAGTTTGTTAATAGGGCTGTCAAAGCTAGTGCATTAATAAGGTGATTTTCTTGGCAACATTTTTGACAGCATACAAGGGCATCATTTCAGTGTTGGAGGGGGACAGTAACCAGTAAAATTTAAAAAAGAGAGTAATAGAGCCAAAGGTGCTACCAAAATTACTGTTGTATTAAATGTATATATAAGCTACATATTTGAGTACTGTAAGCAGATAAGAAAATGAAAGAAAGAATGAATGTATGAATGTTCAACCATACCAAGAACAGCATATAGATGGCTAATTATATGGGCATAGTTTTCATACGTACAAGTATGAGTATAGCATGATCACATATAACATAATAATTATTGAGAATCATCAGGAAGATGGTTTGAGTATGAATTTGCACTGCAGTCATAAATATGTCCCCATTAAATACAGTAGGTGTTACTGGTCTACTCAGAATCTGCTACATTAGCTTTACAAGAATATACAGTGGTCCCTGAAAGCTTGTGAACCCTTTAGAATTTTCTACATTTCTGCATAAATATGATCTAAAACATCATCAGATTTTCACACAAGCCCTACAAGTAGATAAAGAGAACCCAGTTACAAAAATGAGACAAAAATATTATACTTGGTTATTATTTATTTATTGAGGAAATGATCCAATATTACATATTAGTGAGTGGCAAAAGTATTTAAACCTCTAAGATTAGCAGTTAATTAGAAGGTGAGTCAGGTGTTTTCAGTCAATGGGATGACAATTAGGTGTGAGTGGGCACCCTGTTTTATTTAAAGAACAGGGATCTTTCAATGTCTGCTCTTCACAACACATATTTGTGGAAGTGTATCATGGCACAAACAAAGGAGATTTCTGAGGACCTCAGAAAAAGAGTTGTTGATGCTCATCAGGCTGGAAAAGGTTACACAATCATCTCTAAAGAGTTTGGACTCCACCAATCCACAGTCAGACAGATTGTGTACAAATGGAGGAAATTCAAGACCATTGTTACCCTCGACCAACAAAGATCACTCCAAGAGCAAGGCGTGTAATAGTTAGCGAGGTCACAAAGGACCCCAGGGTAACATCTAAGCAACTGAAAGCCTCTCTCACAGGCTAATGTTAATGTTCATGAGTCCACCATCAGAAGAACACTGAACAACAATGGTGTGGCATGGCAGGGTTGCAACAGAGAAAGCCACTGCTCTCCAAAAAGAACATTGCTGCTCGTTCACTGCAAAAACACTGCATTCCGCATAAGAACCTTATCAGGATCTGTGAAACGTGGTGGTGGTGGTAGTATTCATGGTTTGGGCCTGTTTTGCTGCATCTTGCCATCATTGATGGAACAATGAATGCTGAATTTATATCAGAGAATTCTAAAGGACAATATCACAGGCCATCTGTCCATGGAACTGAATCTCAAGAGAAGGTGGGTCATGCAGCAAGACAACGGACCCCAAGCACACAAGTCGTTCTACCAAAAATGGTTTTTTTTTTTTAAAAGAAGAATAAAGTTCATGTTTTGGAATGGCCAAGTCAAAGTCCTGACATAATCAAATCAAAATGTTGTGGAAGGACCATGAAAGCAAGCAGCTAATGTGAGGAAAAACCCCCAAACATCCCAAAATTGAAGCTGTCTGTACATAGGAGTGGGCTTAAAATTCCTCCAGCCGGTGTTTGGACTGATCAACAGTTACAGGACAGGAAAACGTTTAGTTGCAGTTATTGCTGCACAGGGGGTCCACACCAGATACTGAAAGCAAAGGTTCACATGACTTTGGCCACTCCACTAATATGTAATATTGACCCATTTCTCCTCAATACATACATGACCAAGTATAATATTTTGTCTTCATTGGTTAAACTGGGTTCTGTTTATCTACTTTTAGGACTTGTGTGAAAATCTGATGATGTTTTAGGTCATATTTATGCAGAAATATAGAAAATTCTAAAGGGTTCACAAACTTTCAAGCACCACTGTATGTTGAGTTTTAACTACTGTTAAAAAGAATAACAAAAATTTCAATTAAAAACCAAACTAAATCAAACCAAATATTCTTCAGTTATGTTTATTGTAGTCAGGCAGCAGTTATCATAGGGCAAATGTAGGGCAACTTAAATATGTACAAAATGTAATTTATCAGTTAACGGTATGACAGTATAAAACAGTATAATATAAAATGCCTGTGGGTTCAGGTGATGATATGCAGGATGGACAGGAATGGATTGGACCAAACCACTGTGAGGCGCATGAAGGTCGTAATGCAATCCTACAAAACTTAAAAAGGATTTTTTGCATCTATAATTAGCACAAGTTCTTTCAATGCATTTTACTATACATTATTTATGATTATATATGTTTACAATGTTCATACTGGGGGGGGGCTCTCTCAGGTATCATTTACAAGAAAAACACCACTTTTGTCGCTGACAATAAAAACAGCAGTAAAAGCTTAAAAGTAGAAGCATATTCTTTCTGCTTTTTAATTTTTAAAGTATGTTATGATCAATGAAAATGGTGCCAGGTATCAAGTTTTAGTGAAATGTTGTGCTGCACCAAACAGGATAACAATAACAATGTTAGTGAATTATTAAAATGTAATATTCGTGTTGAAGCTTTATTGTCCACACTTATTGCTATGCAGTGCTTTTTAAATGAGAAAAATGACTATTTCTTTTGTGTCAAATCCGATGAAGCAAAAATGTGATTAATTATGAATAACTATGCAAAACTCACATGATTAATCACAATTAAACTAAGCGCTTGCATGGTGAAACCCTTTACCCAAACACTTTATTGCCATATAGCTTTTTATGTGCCCCTGATTTCCCTCAGTCTGCATTTCATCTCACTTTATTGTACCTTAAAGGATACTTTCATGCCTTTGTTATAAATGTTATATCCAATGTTCAACGTAAAATTATGGTGCCACTGACCTTTTTCTTCAGGAAAGAGGGATGGGATAGAGGAAAAGAGAATAGGAAAAAGCTCTGGTGGAAGTGGTTATGGTGACACAAGAGATCAACAAGAACCTGAGGGTCTATATATAAAATGTCAGCATGGCTATAAGAACGAGGGTCACTCAGAGTTTGTGTGTGTGTGTGTGTGTGTGTGTGTGTGTGTGTGTGTGTGTGTGTGTGTGTGTGTGAGAGAGAGAGCGAGAGCGAGAGAGAGAGAGTAAAGATAGTTCATTTGTCATGTGTGTATTTTTGTCTCAGCAACCGATAGAAACAGCCAAAGGTTGGATATGTGTATTGGTGTCTACATTAGCTATAAAACAGAGCTGTTTGTCTGAGACGTTAACATCTTCCTTTTAAATGCACGCTGATAAAGCCATTGCCTGACAGCAGACACCGAGAGCTTTCAGTTCCAGGAAATGCAATGTGCATGTAATCTATTAGGAGGCAGAATGTGCAGACAGTGCTCTTCTTGATGTAGTCAGTATCTGCAAATAAATGAAGATAATTTCAAAATATGTGCAGTTACATCTGGCCCTGATTTGAATAAAATGTCTACAGTCTAGAGTCTTGACGTTATGTTGAGCAGAGAGCAATGCTTGTGCACTTGTGCACACAGGAGTTGAAGAAATCGATGGGGGCTGATTGTGCTGGACGATGCAGGTCACCCCTGCTGACTTAATCAGTGAAGAATGGGGAGAGGGTGTGAGAATGCGGTGTTTTGGGTGTCTTGGAGGGGATATGCTTTTTACCATTTTTTAAAATAATGTGCCAGCACATTTCTCTTTAGTCAAAATTGTCTTGGAGTTTGTTAAGCAAAAACCCATAGTACAAATTGATTTCGCCACTGTTTAATTCTTTAAAGTCAAATAAATAAAGAAAGAAATACAAAACAGCCTGAGACCAGCTGAAGTAACCATAACCTTTCTCTATGAAGACTCGTCCATCTTGCAGTGTGCTGTTTAGTAAGGATAACCACGGTTATTTGATTGTCTGAACATTCAAACTTTTATTAATTTATTTATACCAGTATACCAGTAAGACAAATATGTAATATAGTTGGGTGAATTCTAAAGTAAGTTTCTTACTACAATAACATGTTTGCAATCATCCCTGTTGCATCCCTCACATTAACTGCTCGCTTCAGGTCCTTCCAGAACATTGAAATTTGATTAAGGTCAGGACTTTGACTTGGCCATTCCAAAAGATGAACTGTATTCTTCTTTAACCATTGTTTGGTGGAACAACTTGTGTGCTTAGGGTCGCTGTCTTGCTGCATGACCCACCTTCTCTTGAGATTCAATTCATGGACAGATGTCCTGACATTTTCCTTTAGAATTCTCTGATATAATTCAGAATTCATTGTTCCATCAATGATGGCAAGCCGTCCTGGCCCAGATGCAGCAAAACAGGCCCAAACCATGATACTACCGCCACTATTTTTCACAGATGGGATAAGGTTCTTATGCTGGAATGCAGTGTGTTCCTTTCTCCAAACATAACATTTTTCTTTGAAACCAAAAAGTTCTATTTTGGTCTCATCTATCCACAAAATATTCTTCCAGTAGTTTTTTGGCTTGTCCACGTGATCTTTACCAAACTGTAGATGAGCAGCAATGTTCTTGCAACCCTGCCATGCACACCATTGTTATTCAGTGTTCTTCTGATGGTGGACTCATGAACAATAACATTAGCCAATGTGAGAGAGGCCTTCAGCTGCTTAGAAGTTACCCTGTGGCCTTTTGTGACCTCACCAACTATTACACGCCTTCTTTGTTGGTCGACCACTCCTGGGGGAGGGTAACAATGGTCTTGAATTTCCTCCATTTGTACACAATCTGTCTGACTGTGGATTGGTGGAGTCCAAACTCTTTAGAGATGGTTCTGTAACCTTTTCCAGCGTGACGAGAATCAACAACTCTTTTTCTGAGGTTCTCAGAAGTCTCCTTTGTTTGTGCCATGATACTCTTCCACAAACATGTCGTGAAGAGCAGACTTTGATAGATCCCTGTTCTTTAAATAAAACAGGGTTCCTACTCACACCTGATTGTCATCCCATTGATTGAAACCACCTGACTCTAATTTCACCTTCCTACTAACTGCTAATCCTAGAAGTTCACATACCTTTGCCACTCACTAATATGTAATATTGGATCATTGTCCTCAATAAATAAATTACAAAGTATAATATTTTTGTCTTATTTGTTTAACTGGGTTCTCTTTGTCTACTTTTAGGACGTGTGTGAAAATCTGATGATGTTTTAGGTCATATTTATGCAGAAATACAGAACATTCTAAAGGGTTCACAAACTTTCAAGCACCACATGTGGTATGTGAATGTGTATGATTCAGGTCAGTTTGAAAATGTCATTAAACAAATGGTAAAAAAAATAAAAATAAACCACCAACTAATATTTAAAGAGCAAAAGCTGATAAAATGGTTTGTTGTTCCTCATTTTATTTCACTAAACACTGTCTGTCTTTTGGAATTCAGAATATATTTGGAGTTCAGAATGTGACTGATCTGGTGATTAAGGATTCATTTGATGCAGGTTCACTTTCAGGTTGGTGAACCACTGGTTAATGAACCTGAGTCTACGTTATATGATAAGCATACTTTTTTCTAGCACAGTGGTTAGAACTGTCACTTCACAGTTCCAGAGTCCAGGTTTAAAGTTATGACAGACAGACAGCAGCTGTCTGTGTGGAGTCTGAAACAGGTACTCTGATTCCTCTCACATTTCAGTAACAAGCAATAGTTTTGCTACTGTCTCTAAATTCCAGCGTGAATAATTGAGTGAGTATATATGTGCACATGTGCCCTGCGATAGACAGACACCGTATCCAGAGTTGGTTCCCTGTGCTGCCAGATAGGCCCATACTCCCCACAATCCTGAATTGGTTTAAGCTTGTAGGGAAAATGAATGAATGAATGATGTGTTGTTTTTGGTGCTTGGATTATGCAGAGGCAATTTGCTAGGTCACCACTGGAATGACCTGAGCCCTGTGATAGTGCCTGACAGACGGCAGGATTGTGACTCAATTCAGGATACAAGGTCAATATATAATTTCTAAAAACTTTTTTAAGTTGAGTGTCTGCCCAGGAATGTTTGAATAACATTTCACCTTACTTGACAGTCATATGTCCCCTGAATCTGGCTTCATTTGTATATATTCCAATTAATTTCCAGAACCCTGAAATAGGTTTCCCATAATCCTGCATCACTGTGTGCAAGAAAGTTCTCAGGTTTCAGTCACTGTCATGCTTTCTCTTGCTGCTATAGAGTGCTACTATACATGCTCCACCTTTCTATGCTTGAGTATTACTGTCAGCACATACAATGCATTCGGAAAGTCGTCAAACATTTTAACTTTTTCACATTTTGTTATGTTGCTAAATAAAAAAAGTTTCTCCCCATTAATCTGCACTCAATACCACATTGAGAGTGAATTTTATAAATTATGGCAAATGTATTAAAAAGGAAAAAATAGAATTTTGCATGGACGTAAGTATTCAAACCTTTTGCTTTGACACTTGAAATTTAGCTCTGGGGGTTCCACATTTCTCTTGATCATCTTGATGATGTTTCTGCACCTTGAATAGAATCTACCTTTGCTAAATTCAGTTGACTGGATATGATTTGGAAAGACACACACCTGTCTATATAAGGTCTCACAGCTAACAATGCATATCTTAGCAAAAACCAAGCCATGAGGACGAAAGAACGACCTGTAGAGCTCAGAGACAGGATTGTGTGGAATCACAGACTAGCAGACAACCAGGACTCTTCCTAGAGCTGACCGTCCCACCATACTAGGTAATAAGGGGAGAAGGGCCTTGGTAAGAACGCAATGGTCACTCAGGCTGAGCTCCAAATGTCCTGTGTGCAAAAAAACTTCCAGAAGGTCAGCCATCACTACAGCTTTCCACCAATCTGGGCTTTATGTCAGAGTGGCCAGACAGAAGCCTCTCCTCCATAAAAGACCTGGAGGACTTTCAGATTGTGAGAAACAAGATTCTCTGGGCTGATGAAACCAAGATTGAACGTTTGGTCTCAATTCTAAGTGTCATCTCTGGAAGAAACCAGGCACTGCTCATCACCTGCCCAATACTATCTCTACAGTAAAGCATGGTGGTGACAGCATCATGCTGTGTGGGTGTTTTTCAGTGGCTGGGACAGAGAGACTGGTCAGGGTTGAGAGAAATATGAATGGAGCAAAGTACAGAGATATTCTTAATGAAAACCTGATCTAGAGCTCTCCAGACCTCTGCCAAGGTTCTCCTTCCAACAAAGACAATACAGGAGAGGCTTAAGAACAACTGTGTGAATGTCCTTGAGTCTTAGCCCTGACCTGAACTCAATCACATTTCTGGAGAAACCTGAAAATGGCTCTCCAGAGATGGTCCCCATTCATCCTGACAGAGCTTGAGAGGACCTGTACAGAAAATGACAGAAAATCTCCAAATCCAGGTGTGCAAATCTTGTGGCATCATACCCATGAAGACTGTATCACTGTCAAAGGTGCTTCAACTAAGTACTTAGTAAAGGGTCTGAATACTTATGTCAATGCAATATTTTAGTTTTTCCTTTTCAATAATTTGCAAACAGTTAAAAAATGCTGTTATTATGGGGTATTGAGTACAGAATGATGGTGAAAAAAACTTTTTAATTTTTTTTTTTAGCACAAGGCCACAACATAAAATTTGAAAACATGAAAGGGTGAATGCTTTCTGAATGCATTGTATATGTTCATATTTCTGAATATGTCATATAATTACTTTGCCGTCTCTGTGCTTCTGTGACTTTCCCCGAAAGACCAGAACAGAAATGTCAGTGGGTCAGTCTGGAGGAAGCAAGTGACCTATATAACTGTCTGACTCCTTTTTTGACAGACTAGTGTGAGTGAGAGTTTGTGAAATTGGGTTTGTGAAATTACTCAAGGACAGTCTACTTTGTGACACACATAGCACTCTTTTTTTCCACCGCCAGACAAAATGTGTCTCAGCCTTGGATTTATGATTTATATGACTATTGACATCCCAGAGTTATTGATCATCTTAGACAGTGCTTCTTAATCATCCTTTGGACAATATTAGTTTTTACGAGTAGATCAGACCGGACCAACTGAAAGTCACTGTCGTATTTCATTAAATCATGTTGATCAGCTGTGGCACAGCAGACTGCTATGTGTTTTTATTGCTGCGTGAGTCATTTTTAGGGTCAATAAATTCCCTCATCACCAAATAAAGGACCCTATGAATCCCATTCCCCCCAACCCCACCCCCATCTAAATCCATCAGATGGTGCTCCATTACTTAATGTAAAATTCAAATTAGGTGTCTAGAAAATATTTAATAAAAATCACCCTCAAATCCTACAGCTAACAGTCAGAAATAAATATGTTTAAAACTTGCTTGTAAATAATGTGGTCTGCATTGTATGCTGCAGCTTCCTGTGACAATACCTTACATGCTGTGTCAAGACATTTGAATAAATGTCTTGTTTTTTTACTTAATGCAGTCAAATGCTGTCCATACTCTAGCCATACTCGCACTACCTGAATTCCAACTACATTGCTACCTTGGTTCTTGTTGTTAATTCATTAGAGAAGGTTTGTTGATAGCCGAAAATGATGAGTACCAAGCAAATTTTTCCAATAAGGAGTAATGTAAATTGAATTAATCCGTTCCAGACTCCCAGAAAATCCACACTGTATTAGACATTATATCCAATAACGGAGTTGATTGTACAGGTGCTCCCTGATTTACAAAGGGATATGTTCCTACAAATCCATCATAAGGTAAATGTATCATCAACTGAAGAGTTTAATCAGTGTTTGGTGTATCATAGCAGAGATATGGAAAGGATACTATGATAAGTAATGATATGTGAATTAATGTTTAAAACATTTATATTAACCTACAGTTGGCCAACATCATTAACACAAAGCTTATTTTATAATAGTGTTGAAACATCAAGTGTAATTTAGTGAGTAATGGATTGAAAGTGAAAAGTAAAGAATACTCCATCGATGAACTTCGGGTGCTAGCATAGCTGCTAAGCTAACTGCAGCCTGTGTTCTGGATCATTCTATTCATGTTTTCCTGTCGGTTGGGTCTTATAAACTAACCTTTTCAGGACCCATGGACATTTATTTGCACTAAAAATATAGTACTGTAGATGTAAAAGTAAAGAAAATGATGATAAACTTAGAAGAGGTCTTCTCTGAGCAAGATCTATTGTGAACCTGAATCACTGTGTACTGAATCGTGACTCATGAATCATGATTTGTAATCGAGTTTTGGCTAAAACGAGTCACGCAACTAAACGCATACAAGATTAAGCAAGTGCACAAAGTACCGAGCAAATGACAAGAAGCGAGACCAATCAGTGAGTGTCAGTCGCTGTTGATTTTGTACTGGATGTGTTGGATGCAGAAGAAATGAGCTAGTGTAAAGACCTGAACAGCTTTGACAAATGGTCACATGTGTCTTACAGCTGTCATTACTTCATCTGGTCTAATGAGTCCCAATTTCTTGTACAACACATCGGCAGCCAAATACATGTGATATCAGGCACCAGGATGCACTATTGGAAAATGACAAGCCGGTGCAGGGAGAGTGATGATTTGGGTGTGCTGCTGGGAAATCCTGGATTCTGTCATTCCTGTGGATATCGATTTGATACGTGATACCTACTTAAGCATCATTCCGGATCAGGTGGTCATAATGTTGTGGTTCATCAGTATATATTGCAATGGTGGTGGCTTCAATAGTGCACCCTTTCTTGGCTATCTAGTTATATATGTATTTGATATCAGTGCTTCACATATACCATTTAAACATTTAAAAAAGCAACAGGATAATAAACACCATATGAGGGCAGTAGAGTTGAAAAAGTGACAAACTGAGACAGATAGTATTCACTTTAAAATACAAGGAAAGGATCTGTATCCTATTCAGATGTGCAGTGATAAAAACGAATATAAACTGTGGCCATTCCCCCAATTTTCTTGAGGAAGTAGAGATCATATGTTTAAGCCTATACCATAGACAATACAACGTATAAAATACTTCCAATCTGAACAGGGATACAGTGGGGTTATGAAACTTTTAGAATTTTCTATATTTCTGCAACTAAGATTTTTACACAATCCCTATACATAGATAAAGAGAATCCAATTAAACAATGACACAAAAATATCATACATTGTCATAAAAGTATTGATGAAAATGATCCAGTATTACATCTGTAGGTGACAAAAGTATGTGAGCCTCCAGGATTAGTGAAATTAGAGTCATTTGATTTCAATCAATGGATGGCCTGTTGGATTGAATGAACATAGATCTATCAAAGTCTGATCTACGCATGGTTGTGGAAGTGTGTCATCGCACATACAAAGAAGATTATTGAGGACTTCAGAAAAGAAACTGTCAATGCTGGAAAAGTTTACAAGACCATCTGTAAGGTGTTTAGACTCCACCAATCCACAGTCAGACAGATACAAATGGAAGAAATTCAAGACCACTGCTACTCTCCTCAGGACTGGTCAACCAACAAAGATCACTCCAAGAGCAAGGCATGTAATAGTCTTCAAGGTCACAAAGTAACTTCTAAACTTCTATGGGGGGGTCATAAACTGTATCGTATTGTCTGAAAGGGAGAGTTTCACACTAGCTTACTCCAGTTACATTTGGGAAACTGGGCAGTGCTTTGATCTAGGTCTGGAGCTTAAGGATACTGGCATATCCATACACTAATGGCTCTAACATTATCTAACTGCTGTATCTTCATCTGATGTCACTGTTGAGACATCAGTTTTTTTCCCTCACTTTGATCTTCCACCAGCTTCCACCCTGCATTCCTATATTTACCTGTGCATGAGTTAATTTGCATTTTCCATGGATATTTGTGGGTGGTTTGGAAAGTGACTTTTTCAGTGGGTGCATATATCTAAGGTTGTGACGTTGAGGGAAACAGTTCACACCTGTGTGGGTTTACTCTGGGTGCTCCGGTTTCCTCCCACAGTCCAAAGACATGAGTGTCAGATTAATTGGTGTGCCTTAAAGTGCCCCTACTGTGTGAGTATGTGTATGAGTGTATGAGTTTATGTACCCTACGATGGATTGGTGCCCTGTCTAGGCTTGTTCCTGCCTTACACCCTATGCCGCCAGCTAGGCACTGGCTTTCCCGCGATGCTGTCCAGAATCAAGCAGATAAGAAAGTGAATGATGTGAAAACAGTTATACACAAGTTTATTGATTTATTGATTTAGTTAGTTATTGTTCATGCACATGGTTTTACAATAAAAGTATGAATTTGCTGCAAATCAAGACATGAATTTAAGTTTCATTACTCTCCACAAACAACATAGAAAATGGGAGGGGGACATAATGGCCAGCAAGCCTGTGGATCTAAATCCAGCTACTATCCTCTGGAGCATCAAAAGAGGTCAGACAGAAAAAGAAAATACAGCAAAATACCATCAACAATAAGTGCATACTTCACCAAAATCATTCCATCCATACATGTTTGTATACTGGCAGGCCAGGGATTAATTGATGTTGGTTGTTTCAGATCTGCTATTGCTTACACAGCTTATTAGCAAAGCACTGATTGGCAAAGAGTGTAAAGCTAGCGCTATGGGAAATCAATGGCTAATCAGTGTGGGAGCCTTCTAAAATGCACACGAAGGCTCAGTTTTCTCTTAGGGGCAGTTGCTGTAAGCCACGTGGAGGATTTAAATAGTGAAGACATAAGGACTTGGATCTAAGTTTGCCTAGCAAAGTACTATAGTGGCAGAAGTAGCTGTGGCTATCTGTATTAATACTATTAGCTGTAGTATCACTAACCCCCCTCCCCCTCCCATAAACAAACAAACAATTCTCTTGGGAAGTTATCTTTTGTGTGGGTTTAATGGGTTTCTGAGCACTGGAGGTGACACTGGCAAAGTGCTGCCACTGAGGTCACATATCTCTGCTTTATTTGAGCAGTTGAAAGTCACTGCGTCAAAGTGAGAGAAAAAGAGTGAGCAGGAGAGGTGCAGAGTGGAAAGCTTCATTTGTAATGCCTATGACATTACACTCTGAACCATGCTGTCATGTGAAAGTGCCACAAATGGACCAGAATTGAAGAGTGTAAACACTGGCCACATTAGCAACATGTTTATGTGCGAGAAAATAAAGAAAACAAAAGAGAGCTTGTTGTCGTAGCAAATTAGGCCGAGACACAATCTGATGAGGCTCAGCGAGGATAGTTATTACCATGAGGAGTGCTAGACGCCTTCCAGCTAACAGTGCTGTTCCACAATATTGATTGGCACATGGAGAGGTGCTTGTGCAGCAAGGGCCAATGGTCCATTATGGTAATTGTGCCATAAATCATTCCAAATGCATCATGCCCATCCATACAGGTGACTAAACAGCCACAATAATTACATTTCTGCTAACACAATTTTACACTGGTGCCGATGATGCAAATCTTGATGATGACTAGATTGACTGAATCTTGACAAAAGAAATCCATTGAAAATATACATAAAACATATAGAACACTGGTTTGTAGGTTTCAATTATATCAAATGATAATAAGGATGCATATGTAATATGCAATAAAAAAATAGTACACTATAATTCATGTATAAAACATTGTAATTTGTAGATGATCACACTGTGGAAGGATTGGTCTGTAATGTTTTATGTGTTCATTTGGTATACTTTAATGCATGTATCCTAAAAAATGCCACTGATGCATATTTTACATCTCATTTTGTAAATACTTTCTTCTTTAAATTCACATCAATATTTTGCTGCACACTAGAGTTTGTACTGAATAATAAAATCGTAATCTATTAGTCAAGGTTTTGGCCACATCATGAAATGTCTAACAGTAGCAAGTCCCAAGCTTAGGGCAATAGCAATAATAAACTATGAGAAAGAAACCTTGAGAGAACATGAACTGAAATGGACCCATCCTCTTTAGGTAGCTTGCTGTTTTTATAATGCCCTTTAATCATGGATGAAGAAAATTGGGTCACTTCAAGAAAGATCTGCTGTGATTATATGTCGAATTTAATTAGATGCAATACAATTTCATTTTAATTTATGTGAAAATGGTCTCCACACAGTGGAGGGTACACAATTCTACTCTCTGTGGCTTGGATCACTCTCTGGAGGCCTCTTGGATACCCCAAAATGGTTTAAAAAATCTTCATAAAACTCAGTTTCTCCACACAGAATTAAGAAGGATTCGAAAACTTTCGATGCTGCCTTCAGATTTAGCCAGAATGAAGAACCTCACATGGATGCTACCTTTGAACTGGGACAGTTCTTTTCAGAAGGGCATGAACAGAACATGCTACCTCAAAATCCAGCATGTTGATTAACTGCTACTAGTCATTTCAACACCAAAACAAACAAACAAACAAAAGTTGGCACTTCACAGTAATTCAGAGCCTTGGTCCAGTGCATAATAAATAGACCAGAAATACTGACCTTGAGTCAGATTCTCTCATGATCAACAATCAACACTATAGGGCACAACTCTCTGTCATCGTTTGTCATGTCACTGTGAATGGGACAGTTTTATAGGCCACTCCACTTCAAATTAGCATTTCACAAAAGGGCAAAAATGACAGGCCCATAGTAAGCCTTAATCTTGAAGTTAAACCCTCAGACCTTTTCTTTTTTATGATTCAAAGCTGACGGCCAAGGTAGATTTTTACAGATGACTCAGCTCTATCTCCAGTGACATTAACAGGGTCATTTAGCACCCAGGATGGAGGATTGTAATAGGTCCCACGTTCTTGGTAGGGGTCTAACATTAAAATATTGCTCCCACTAGAGAAACAAGGGAATGTTAATGCGATTCAGTCAGACTCATAGCTTGAGGGAGAGATGGTGTGATGATAGCTCAGCACTGCCAGAGTGATTGGATGGTTTCCCGAAGCATCTGTCTGTCATACTGGTGGAGGTGCCAGAGCATGGCTTGCATGTCACTTCGCGAACCAGCCAGTTGAGACCTTTGGAGAGCAATTTCAGCAAAGAGTGTTACAGGTGAAGACCTCTGACTTATACAGATTAACTAGCTTAAAGAGGATTTGGAAGAAGTACTGACTAGGAATTAAATGAGGTAATTGGCTTTCTAAAAACGAACCCTAAATTGGTGCAATTTAAAAATCAAAAAGTAAATATTTTTGACCTCCGAGGTAGAGCTCATATAATTCTTCTCCCTTTGATGATCCTCCCCATATGATACATCCAGCAGAGCTCTCAATGAATTGGCAGGAAAATAATAAAGACATGCTCCTGTTCACACGTGAGGGACACCCAAACAGGAAACAAAAATTCAAATGTGGTCATCAGTATTTGCTTGGTTCCAAGACTCATCCATATCCAGGATTGATTCTGGATTTGTGTGGTGAAAGGTGTTATGGTAAAATTGGAGATATTACATTACATTATATAGTACATTATCTCATTGTTCTTAGCACTAAGATATAAAATAATAAGCTTAATCAATCTTTTTACTCAAAACCCAGGAATCGAGCAGGTAGCCATTTCTGTTAAGGGTGACATAACAAATCCCTCAGGTGTCAACACATTAGTTACCAACATTTTGATGCAGCATGGATACTTGTTGCAGTACTACACAAAAAGCAAAGACTAATCCACTTCTCTCTGCCAGTTTGGCTTGTTCTGTCACCTAATAGTGAGAAAGTGCACATACAATGACTAAGCACTTGCTTAAAAGGGTAGAGAAAAGACAATCATTTCCTAAATATAAAATAATTTCATATTTTTAATACAAACTTCTTTTAATATCCAAACTCTGTGCCTACAAGGTGCCTACAAAGAGTCATCAAACCCAAATGAAACCTAAAATCAAAACAACTCTTTTCATCTTTATTTACACATCTTGCTTTATGTGGCAGTGTGGGTGTGGATTATATTCCTGTCTGATCTAGTCAGGTGTGATTTGATCTGCTTCCTTAATCATTTAGTCATCACTTGCCAATTGTGATACATGAGCATTCTATGTAAAGGCAGGTAGTTTTGCCCAGTGGCATTGCTAAGATATAGAGACAATGGGGGTTCAGATTTCATATGCAAGTGGATATGTGAGATGAATTTTTGTGGAGGTAGTTTTATTTATTTATTTACTTATTTACAGCTAAACAGTTTCCAGGCGATTTGAGAGAAAAACTAGGACCCTAGACCTTTGTGCTGCAAAGCATCTCAAAGCAAGAAAACATTATCATACATTATTTTAGGCACAATGTCAATCACTGTTAGCTTTTTAAAGTCTAAACATTCTGTAATTGTGTTAATGTTCTATAAATGAATTCATGTAAGCATTCCTTTAGATCACATTGTTAGCATACTGCTGAATGATTATTGCTATTTAACATCAGCAAAAAAAAAAAAACAGGAAAACTCACACACATACACACTAGCCAACTACATTATCCATAGTTTACCGGTGTGTACTCACTTCACTCTTTCCCTCCATCTATATCATCCTCCCTGAAATATTTATTTTCCGAGATGTGTGGACTGAATAAATTCTTTTGGCAGGCCAGATGTGGCTCATGAGCCATAGTGGTGACAATCTTGTTCTAGATGGTCATAAATCGTAAGTTGTGTTGCAATAATGTTACTGGGTATCGGGTGCATGTGTTCACATTGACTGACAGCAAAAAGTCATTTTTATCCAAGTTACTTGTCTATAAATGTCCTGCTTTGATTGACCTTCACTAACCTGCAATATGTAAAATCCCCACCAGACCCTCCTTTTTATCCTGCTTTCATGAGAAAGAAATGTCCATGCCATCTATCTTGTGCGTTCATGATTACTGAGGAAGGGGTGTGACCCGGAGGATACTGCAGGGTACCTTTTAAAAAGACAGTAGTGCTATAGTGCAATGTTTAAACAAAACTGAAATGTCTTTGAAAACTGAAAAACTTTTTGGGACTTGTACTATAACATTTAGAACTTAAGCCCTGAAGAGCCACACCTAACAAGGCCTCTGGTTATGCCCACAAACCCAGTTCATGGTTTGTTTGGTTATTCCTAAGTATTCTTACGTTTTTTTTTTTTGCATTTCCTTATGTCTCATGTTGGTCATATTAGTCATTTATGATTTTTGTAGCTCCTCTTATAGTGGGTCATTTCTCTTTGGGGCTACTACCCAGTGCATTACTGTTGGTATTGTTTGTCCATACCATGGTGATGTTCTTTTTCTACATGCATGGTGATAATGGGATATATGACTTTAGATATCAGTGGTAGTGGTCGATTAAGCACCATATACTCTGTGCCTCTGTCAGCTAATATATGCTGAATGAATGATATGTAGCCTATTATGGCACTAGTTCTTTGTTGTTGTTGCTGTTGTTGTTGTTGGTGGTGGTGGTGGTGGTTATCATTTTGGCTTTTAACTTGATGTTTTATTATTTATCCTTGTGATGGTAGGCCTGGGTTTGTCGGTAGGCCAGGGAAACTATGGCTGCCGTTCTGGCTCACACTGCAAGAACATTGCTGCTTTGTTCCTTAGCGGATCACAATCATTCTCCCTCTGTTGTGTTAGCAATCTACAATGATTTTTAACTAGCGGACAGTGCGAATTTCATTTGTCTTTTTTTTTTCTTTTCGCTCCGAGTTAGCTTGCCTCTCCACCAGTGCATATTAGCCATATTTTTCCTGATTTATGTGTACATCCTATGATGTAAGATTTTAAAATGTCCCCTTTAATCAAAAATATGAAAAACTAAAACAACAGTGAGAAGCAAGGGGCTCACCACAAACTGCCACTGAAATTAGTTCTGGGCACTGAAATGGCCACTCAAGGACCTATACTTGAGGCGCTGCATTGTTTCGGTTTCTGCAAAACATTTTCAGGGAGAAACTTATTTCTTCTCACCCTGACATATAAACCAGTCTTGTGTAAAGCTTTAATGTTTGTTGCCATGTGCAAAGACAAAGCAATGTCAGCCATAAAGACTTTTATGTTGCCACTGTACTCTTGGTAGCTTCCCTAATTAATATCCTGCTGGCTTGGTCACACAGTTTGGAGGGACAATCCAATTTACGTAAGGTATTGGTGGTGCTGGGCAGCACAGTGGCTCGGTGGGTAGCACTGTCACTTCACAGCAAGAAGTTCATGGGTTATAATGTGTAAATACAACTAGAAATTTTTAATTTGTTTTGATTTTCAAGGAATAATGAAACAATATGCAAGGTTTCTGACAGGGTCTGGTGAGTTTCTATAAACACTGTAACTCAGGTCTACATAGAAAACTAGGGTTTCAGGAGACTCATGTAGTTCTCAATAATTAATCAATGAGCTTAAAAACAATTATTTTATGAACCTCGCAATGGAATCAATACAACAAATTACTATTTTGATTTTTTTTGTTGGTTTGAATGATATAGCATGAAATTGTTGATTATGGTCTCAGAATGGGTTCCCCAGGTTAAAAAATAAATAAATAGAACTATAAAAATCTATCACTGTAGAGCTGCCATGAGTTTATTGTCTGGGAAAAGTGCATCATGTCCACTGTATCACATACAGTTGGAGCCCTGCTGGTTTGAAGAGCCCTTTGAAAGTGACACTTTTCTCTATTTCCGAGATGGCGCGGACACAAAACCCTGGTCTGGGTTTTGTGTCCTGAGGATGTAGCTCACGGTTTCATTGCTACAAGGACAACACTGCCTCTCCTCACTGCCCCCAGCGACTTGAGATGAAGTCCTTAGATCCAGTATTGCAGCTGACAACACTGCCTTTTCTACTCATCTACTGAATGTACTGTAATGCCCTGTGGTGACTCTCTCTGTTCCAGTCCTCATACCATTACTCAGTACCCATCAGAGGGTAAATAACCTCCGGGACACACAAAACTATAGCGGCTCTTCCTTGACTTGGACTAACCTGTTCATTCATTCAAACTCATTCAATCATACTTTATATGCTCTATATCTATTTCTCTACTTTTATTAGTTCAAATCATCTTAGTCTATTATATATTCTATTCTAAATTTAAATAGGGTATTATCTTTACATATACTCTTCAATTATTGTATTTAACATCCAGGCTGCCCAAGGAGGATGGGTCCCCTATTTGAGTCTTGGTCCTCCCAAGGTTTCTTCCTGTAAGGTTTGGGGAGTTTTTCCTTGCCACTGTCGCCTCAGGCTTGCTCAACTAGGGCTTTGATGTAATATATTTGTAAAGCTGCTTTGAGACAATGCTGTGTTGTAAAAAGTGCTATATAAATAAATTTGACTTGACACTATCGTCTCAGAAGGGTCTTGGGAAATCAGGACCTAAGCGATATCATCCCTGGGTGTGGAACACACACACACACATTAAGACACTTTAGAGAGATGAACTGATTTAACATGTCTTTGGAATGTCTGTCTAAACCAGAGTACCCAGAGGAAACCTACACAGACACAAGGAGAACATGCACACCCTACACAGGCAGTGGCCGAGTCAGGACTTGAACCCAGGTCTCTTGAGCTTTGAGATGACAGCGCTAACCACTGTCCTACTGACCATGCATCTTGTCATATCCAGTCCTGCACTTAGTATTCACATTCTACATATTGACAAAGCATCAGTTTTGAGCCTGACATCAAACCTTAGTTACTCTCTGTTCTGCATATCCTTGACTCCATTTCAACATCTTACAATATCTGTAACTGTTGGGCCTTTATGTTTTACAACTTCTTACACCTCTCCCTCCCCCTTCCTCTGCCTCTATTTGTCCTTTCTCCTGTGCGGCATCTGTTGGAACTGGTGAATAAATCAAGGAGATGCTGAGCTGGAGATAACGAGACGATAGGGGATTCTTCACACTGCAGATGCATTACCCGAAGCCAAATGGCGGAGCACCAAGCCAGCTCAGGCACTAACAGAATGCACTGTGATAGGAGTATAAAGAAGAGCATGGTGTAGTTATGAATATCATGCACTGGAAAATTTTACTCTGTAAGCATTAATATGAACATTTTGTGAAAACTTTAGCTCAGCATAACTGAGTGTTTCAATATCCTGAGATTTCAAATGAAGGTAATAGAAATGTATATACAGACTATATATAAGCATTAGAGCAGGAAAAGCAATACCCAAAGTATCTAATATATATCCACCTTTATCCCAAATACTTTCAAATGGGTTAAGGTCAAGATTCTATGGTGGCCAATACATGTGTGAAAATTATTCATCATGTTTAGTACATTCAGGTACTGAGCTGACTTCAGTTTACTACCACATGTCATTACTGAGCCTAAACCTGACCAACTCAAGCAAACCCATATCATAACATTGCCTCCAGAGGCTTGTATAGTGGGCATGATAGGTGCATCGTCATGACCTTGTCTTGATACCAAACATGCCCATCACTCTGCAATAGGGTAAACATGAAACATATGACCCTTTTCCATTGCTCCAGAGTCCAATCTTTATATCCTCTAGCAACTGAAGCCTTTTTAATGATTAGCCTCACTAACAAGTGGTTTTCTTATGGCCACACAGCTGTTCAGTCCCAATTCTGTGAGTCCTTGTTGCATTGCTCCAGGGCTATCATTCAAGATTTATTTCTGACCACATTTCCTCCATGATGGTTCACCGCTATCCTTCCAGATTTTAATAATGCATTTTACAGTACACTTAAACTAATTCCATTCATTCCTCTGTTTCTCTTTGCCTGATGCAGGCCAAATATTTGACTCTTCTGAAACACAGTATCATCTTTTCCACAGCCACAGGATACATCTTCTGTTTAAAAAATGAGAAGCTACTCACTGCATTAGTTAGGGTTAAAAATTGTTGTCAGTTGAAACATACTACTGATTACACTAATTATCCAATCAATAACTCTTATGAATCGAATATGAATCGAAATGGTAACCTATTTTATCTTCTTTGTTTGTGCCATGATTCACTTCCACAACCATGTGGAGATCAGACTTTGATAGATCTATGCCTAGTTCTTCCAAAAAAGATCTGGAATACTGATTCATCTGACCACAATACACATTTCCACTGGATGATGGTCCATCCCAGATGTCTCCAAGCCCAGAGAAGTCAACGACATTTCTGGACATGGTCAACATAAGGCTTCTGTTTTGCACAGTAAAGTTTTATGTGCCATTTGTGAATGAGACTCTGTATTGTAGTGCTTAATAATGGTTTTCCAAAGTAATCCATTTACCATGTGGTTCTGCCATCTGAGAGATTTGAGATCAGGGGTCTTCAGTTTAGACTTGCATCCTTGCTCTTCATACACTGAAATTCCTCCAGATTCCTTGAATTGTTTAATAATATTATACACAGAAGAGAGAAAATGCAAATACCATCTATTCTTTCTTTGAGGAACATTGTTTTTTAAACATCGACATTGTTAGTAGCCCATCTCTGGTCCTCACTCAGCTTTTCATGGATACTACTTTTGTACCCAATTGATTGCAATCACCTGTTGGTATCACCTGTTGGAAATCACGTCATTATTAATTTGTTTTCCTCATGACTAGCCCTAAATTGCCCCGTCTGAACTTGTCTTGAAACGTGTTGCAGGCCTTAAATTCAGGAATGCATGCATATTAACAAATAAAAAAAATCATTCATTAACAAATGAAGCTGACCTGACAAAACATGAAATATCTTGGGTTTGTACTGTCTGCGATGAAATTTACAGTAAATAGAAATGTCAGACACATGTTTTTTTGGGGGGTGGGGTGGGGGGTGGGGTGGGGGGTGGGGGGTTTGGTTGGACTTTTTCTTATTTTGGAGTTGTAAATTTGAATTTGAAAGTTTAAAAATTATCTCCCACTCGGTAAGGCTGCTGATAAGCCCAGTAAGGGCGGCAGTAACGACAAGGGAGAGCGATTGAGCCAAAAGTGCCAGGGCAGCAGAAGAACCGCGAAAGTTGGCGAGGGAAGCAAGCAGGGGGACCTTGCCCTACCCTAGTAGGCTAAGCCCTATCGAGTCACCTCTGGCCTCTTAGCTGTACTTGGCCTACCTCCTAGGCGAGGCAAGTCTACCTCTTTCCCTACCTAAAACAGACATAAAGGGCACACGATCAAAACACGAGAGACAGGTTAGGTCTCATGAGACGCGAGGGTGAGATGACAACTGCCGCTTTAACTGCCTTATATAGATAGGGAAACAAGTGGTGCTAATCCTGGTCATTGAGAGGCGTGCCTTCTGGAGGTTGTTGGCAACGTCTTTGGACCAGCGCATTTACTGAGCCAATTACGGTGGCAGCACAGATGTAATGTAGTTGGGTCCAGATGGGGTGTGTGAACCAAAATAGGAATAAATAAAAGAAACAGTGGTTCACAAAAAATTTAATAGAAAATAAATAAAACAAAGAAAGAAAGCAACCTCGGTGGCAGGGAATTGAACCCTGGATGGCTGTGTCGGTAATAAGCTAATAAACCGAACACGCCACTAGAGGAGAAAACAAACAACTAACTAACAAAAATGAGCTTCTATGTGTGACGGGAAGATACACAAGCCCGCACACACACACACAGAAGCTCAGACTTGTGCTAGAGGGAGAGCGAAGGGAGGGGGATGACGTCACCCCGCACACGTGAGCCCAAAAAAGGGGGCATGCAGCAGAGCGTGTGCACGGTGCGTGTCACGTCACTCGCCAGGACACGCAGGCGCAGAACGGCACTAAGTGTCCGAGGGCAAGGAAAGTAACAAAACGGAAGCGATCTCTAAAATGCAATCGCCAAAACACAAAAGAAAGCAAAAAGGCTTGCCCTACACTATGTCTAAACCCTAAACAAAAGGTTACCTCGGGCCTCCTGACATGAGAACTGAGCTCCTAAGTGGACTCAGTCCAACCACTTTGCCCTAGAAAAGAAACCAAAAAGATAACAGATAACAGTGCATGAGACAGGTGAGGTCTCGAAAGTATGCAAGTAGATGGCAAAGTGGAATACGAAGGGGAGCAAGGCGATACACGTACCGAGCACAAGGGTGCGTCAACTGTCAGCGCGAAAGTAAGCTCATAAATAACGTTGCTGACAGCTGATGGCAATCATGCCGGAATCAATGAGCACGTGCACAATCGTGTGCACTGTGTGGATCCCGGAAAAATAACCAAGTCGACACTACCATTTAGTGCATCTAGGGACATCCACACAGTGCTGGGGGTCCTTACACCTAATACCAAATAAAGCCAAGTCTTTAGAATAAGCCTGTCTGGCAAGCATGTCGGTCAGGCTTGTGTGCATGCACAGACTGACAAAACCGAATGAAATCAGGACTCTGGTATACATGTTAGGAAATCTGATTACTGGGGAAAAAAATCCAGCTCTCTTTATCAGATTTCTAAATCGGGGTATAAACTTGAATAAACAGACAACTGCAGAAATCCGACTAGTATCGGATTATCATAAGTGCATTATAAGTGCCACAAAAAGTAACTGATGGAAGTATATAAAATTGCCAGAGCAAAGATTTATATAAAGTTATTTTGTCATTTTCATAATCATTAAGGCTTAAGTTTTAAAATGCTTTCTAGTAACCAAAACAGATTGAGTGAGAGAATAGGTGGGGGGAGGGATTGATACTTGAACTGCCTATTCTTTCCACAGACGGGTGTATATTGTCAAGTGGCACAAAGGAATTGATGGAAATTTAATTACTGAATACATTACAAGACAGATAAATGACATTGTTTCTTGGGCATATATTGACTGACAAGGAAAATTTATTGTGCAGCGTGAAAAAAAGAAATTCTTCACATTAGTCATTAATGACTATCTGCCTTTTCACTGCCTCTTTATTACATAGAGAGGGAATTAAAGAGGATAAGAGCAGAAGAATGACCAAAGTCAGTACAAACCTATAGTGAGAGTTAATTGGATCACATACAGTATGCATACCTATTCGGATCAAACAGGAAAAATCAATTTTCAGCTTACATGGTTCACATTTTGTTTCCATTTCCGTTTTTTGTATTACAATGCAATTCAGATATGTTAAGAATCCAAAGTCACCTTTTTTAAGAACAGAGCATTATCTCAAAGCACCTTTAGAAACATCTAAGCAAACAGCCCCAGTTAAGCAGGCCTAGGGCAACAATGGCAAGGAAAGGCTCCCTAAGGGTGTGTTTACATTTAGTAGGTTTGTTTTGATCTCTGGTGTGGTTCAATTAATTTATGAATGTAGCATGGACCAAAGACATGTAAAATTTCTTAAACACAACACTTAAAAACAATTTAATCATAATATATATAACTTCATATAACAGTTATTAAACATATGTAATTCTGGTTATGCTAAAGAACTGTACTTGATTTCATTCCAGAAGAATAGGAAGGACAAAATGCACAGTGGCACTGTGAGTAGCACTGTCGCCTCACAGCAAGAAGGTCCTGTGTTCAGTCCGAGGTGGGGTGGTCTGGGTCCTCCCCACGTCCGTTGTGAGTTTACACTGAGTACTCCAGTTTCCTCCCATGGTCCAAAGACATGCATGTTAGGTTAATGGGTGTCTCTAAAGTACCCCTAATGTGTGAGTGTATGTGCCCTATCATGGATTGGTGTTCTTATAACTTATAAAGCTCTACATGGCCTGGCCCCACATTATCTGAGTGACCTCTTAGAGTTTTACAATCCAACTCGTCTACTTCGTTCGCAGGGTGCAGGACTTCTTTTAGTTCCTAGAATTAAAAAAGTCACAGCTGTGTACAAATGTAGGAAATTCAAGACCATTGTTACCCTCTGCAGGAGAGGCCGACCAACAAAGATCACCCCAAGAGCAAGGCGTGTAATAGTTGGACACCCTCCAAAGTTTTAAGTGTAGGCTAAAGACATACTTATTTATGCAGGCTTTTGACTAGATTTAGACCAGGATGCATGGCTTGGGTCACTGGGGCCGGAAGTCTGGAGTCATGTCTGGCCTGCCTGCCTTGTCCGCTTGTCGGGAGTGTCGAGTGGAGACGTCTGGCTGAACTAGGCTTGGGTCCTCGTGATCTTGACTCATGCATCCTTGCCTTAGAATAAGGGCAGAGCTGGGGGTTCATAGTCAAAGAGTCTTATGGTGATCAGAGACGTTGGGTTGCTGTCTTCTGCCGCTCGTGGGGGTTGCCAGTGTCTCATGTGATCCCTCTTGGCTGTGTTTCCTACCAGTTCTCCTCTTTCTAGCTTTCTAGCTATGCTGCTATAGCTAATGCTGCCGGGGTCTCATGCTACACTTGGCATCAGTGATTGACATGGCATCAGTGATTGTTAATAAACACTGTGCTCTTAATCAATAACTAATTACATTTTCTGTTTTCTCTCTCGAGCTGTGTTCATCTTGATGGAGCTCCACTGTGCATAATTCACATTTTATTCGACCATGACTCCATGACTTTAGTTTCGCTCTTAGATTTATCATCATACCCCCCGGCCACTTATGTCGATGTGCATACTTCACATTCTATTCGAACTTTGACTCCATGACTTTAGTTCGCTCTTAGATTTATCATCTACACCAGCCCAAGGAGGTTGGGTCCCCCTTTTTGAGTCTTGGTCCTCCCAAGGTTTCTTCCTAGAACTAGGGAGTTTTTCCTTGCCACTGTCGCCCTAGGCTTGCTCAATTTGGGATTGGACGTAGTTATTAGGAGATAATCTAAACTTGTAAAGTTGCTTTGAGACAATGCTCCATTGTAAAAAGCGCTATATAAATAAATCTGACTTGACTTGACTTGACTTCTATGCCGCTGGCTAGGCACCGGCTCTCTCACGACTCTGTTCGGGATTAAGCGGATAAGAAAGTGAAGGAATGAATGAGAATACACAAGCAGACCTGGTTCTTCTCATTATACAAGTTACCTATTACACATCAGTCTTGGCATCCTAACTGCTGTCTTCTTGAAGTATGCAATTGTGTGTGGCTGTGTGCAAAACAAAGGAATAATAATTGTAGGAACTCTTTGTGAGTTACCATCTGGAAAAATGCCAGCATACATTAGTAATGAGGTAAAAAAAAAAAACAACAATATGATTTGGGTGACACAGTGGTGCAGTCATTAGCACTTTCACCACACAGCTCAAGAGCCTCAGTTCGATCTCGACCCCGGACATCGCCTGTGTAGAGTTTGCATGTCCTCCCCGTGTCTGAGTGGGTTTACTCTGGGTGCTTTGGTATCCTCCCACATTCCAAAGACATGTGTTAGGTTAGTTGGTGTTGCAGGAATGCAGGCATTTCCATACTGTTCCAACTTTTACTTACTTGGGGGTGTAAATAAAGAGCATCATAATAGAGAATATCATACATAACCAAGCAATGAAATAGAGAATATTATATTATTATTATATTATATAAACAATGCCAGTGTCTGGGCATTATTTAGTCCAGTATAAATGCAGTCACTGAAGGTTTTCATGTCATCTGAGTTATGTCACGGATGCACCCATTCCGCACTACAGTTCCAAGAACACTTCACTCCTACCACGACACCCTCCGCTTCACAAATTACATGATTGACTATGCACGTCTTTTATCACCCTGTTTATTTAAAAGTGCCACTTTCACAGTTTTGTTGCAAAATTCCATCGTACTTACACGTTGATATTGAGTATTCTGATTCTGTTCCTGTCTGCTATTCTTGTTATATTCTGCTATATCTACATACAATTTCCTGTCTCAGTTTGATGTCTAACGTCTCTGTTATTCTGTATGGTAGGACTGATTATCTGGTTTAGGTACTCTACTCTACCCTTCTGTGCCTCAGACTTTGTTTCTCAATAAATATTGTTGCATCAGCTTCTTGCATCCATCTTCAATTTCCTTCCAGTCGTGACAGAAATCTTCACCCACCCCAGAGATGGCAGAAGCCAAGCAGAGCCTGGATCCAATCATGTGGTCTCTTGATGTGCTCCAGGCTCAACTTCAGGCTGCCTTATTCCTCCTTTCAACTCCACAACCTCCTGTTTACCTCCCAGTACCACCTGTACCACCTAAGCCTCAGGTATGCACCCAATCCAGTTCCATTTCCCAATCCAGTTACCACTGTCATTGCTGGCTGAGCCTCCATGCTGCTACCTCCACTCCTGTCCTTGCACAAGACCCATCCCTGGAGGAGATCCCTGTGCAGATCAATGTCACCCAGGCCCAGGAGGCAGAGTGATGCTGCTGCCACACTGAGCTACTGTACTTCTGCATTGGCTCTGGTGAACACCTGCTCTCCATTCTGTCCTGTTCAGCCCAGCAAACGACAAACCAGGTCATGCTGCTGATGATCCTGTTCATGTTGCAGCCCTGCTCAACTCCCAGGGGAACTTCCTTGACATAGACCTGGCCAAAAGGTGGTTCCTTCCCATACAGCCACTACCCTCACCTCTTTATGTCACTGCTATGTACAGATGCCTAGTGGGCACAGGCACCATCACCCACCAAACCCAACCCTTGGACATCAGCATGAGTGCCCTATAACATGAACAGACTCCCTTCTTCCTGCTCTCCATTCCAGCCACTGCCCTCATCTTAGGCCTGCCTTGGCTCTGTCAGCATAACCCAGTTATCTCCTGGTCAGCTAATGAGGCTGTCTCCTGGTCACCTTTCTGCCTAGCCCAGTGTCTTTCCCAGCCCCATCTTAAGCTCTAAACCATCTCATTGTCCAGCACTTTCTTTGCCTTGCCCAGCAATGTTCCATCTGTCTATGCTGACCTGGCCAAGGCTTTCAGTGAGCAAAATGCCATAGAACTGCCACCCCACAGACCCTACGACTGCACAATGGAAGATACCACACTCCCTCAGTTCTGCATCTATCTTTGGCAGAGACCAAGGCAATGCGTGACTACATGAAGCCTTTACTTTTGGGTTTATTTGCTCTTCTACCTCCTAAGTAGCAGTGGGCTTCTTCATCCTGAAAGCAATGGAATTTTGAGGCCTTCCATAAATTAAAGAGGGCTCAACTTCATCACCAACTTCATCACATATCTATATCCCTTCTTCTGCTTGGCCTGGATTAACTCACAATAGTTCACAAAGCTTGATTTCACAATACTCAATAATCAGAATACTTCACAAAGCTTGATTTCTGCAGTGCCTTCAACCTAGTATGGATCTGGTATGAATTAGTGGAAAACAACATACCTCACAGATTCTGGTAACAATGACACTTAGTTATGCCCTTTGGCCTTTCCCATGCCCATTCAGTTTTCCAGGCCTTTGTTGATGATGTTCTCCAGGACATGATGGACTCCTTCATCATCATTAACATTGACAATATTCTGATTTCAACACTGTAGTCTCACACCTCTCATATCCATAAGTTACTGTAATGTTTCCTCCAAGGTAAGCTATATGTCAAGGCAGAAAAGTATGAGTTCCATCTCCTTCCTGGGGTATGTAATCTCCCTGTCTGAAGTCAAGATGGATGATGGCAAAGTAAGAGCAGCCCAGAAGAGGTCACAGTCAACCCATGTGAAAGAGCTCCAGCAGTTCCTGTGTTTCGCAGAATGTTATATGTGATTTATCTGGGGATTCAGTTACCTTACCTCGCCTCTCACTGCCCTTCCGAAGGAAAAACGAAGATCTCTCCATTTCTCCCCTCAATCCATCCAAGCGTTCAGTGACTTCAAGCCTTTACTTCAGCCCCAGTCCTGAGACACCCTGACCTACATAGTCCCTTCATCCAAGAGGTGGACTCCTCTAACATAGGGGTAGGAGCCATTCTTTCATAGAGGCAGGGCAAACCACCCACGTTGTTGCCAGCTGCCTATTATTCTCATAAGCTCACCTCCACCAAGAAATTACAATGTGGGAGACCACGAACTATTAGTCATCAAGCTTGACAAGGACCTGGGCACTGCCCTCTAACAAAGCCCTGATCCAGCTCAGTGCCCCAATGACCACAATTACATTCCCCCTTTCCTCCATTCCTCTATGACCACCTGATCACCTAAGCAAATATGTCCCCATGGACTTGACATTTGGGGAAATGCCCATGCACTTGACATTTGGGGAAATGAGGACACTGCAGCTACTAGGCCACAAATACTGGTAACTGTACTGGATTACCTCTTTGCATTGTCAGCCTGTGCCAAACCATGTATTGATGCACATTTGTAAAATGAGTGTCCCTTGCTTTGGATTTTGATATTGCGGATAAACTTATGTACATGGATCATCATCTTCTTCCTGAGATTCTCCAGGTGACAGAAGACTTCACCACATAACATGGATTCAACAGTGTTACAATTATTAGAGCTAGCTTTTTCTGTGCAATGAAAAGTCATTGGGGAACCTTCACAACAACTACGCTGCATATTTTCTACCACTTCACCCCCCCCAGCCAAACCTAGCTCAATATAAATCATTTCTAGGCAGTGTTTATGTTAATGATGCCATCTAAACCCCAAGCTTCAGAGCTGGAAAATATGACAGCTCTCCAAGCAAATGTCAAGGTTTTCAAATTAAGTGTGTAGTATTATTAAATCTGTGCACCATCTCTTTATTCAGGCCTTACTTACATTCAAATTCACGATAAATATATTCAAATATGCATGTGTGAGAGTGTTGATCAGAAGGCTACACGTTTCATAACACAGCTTTACCAACACATGGTGGTGTACAGTCTGCCGTTGATTAGGTACTCATCGACATGCTGAACAGATGTTATTTTGTACATCAATGATTCTCGGTTACTGATTTATAACAGTACAGGTATGTGCCGTTTAATGTCCGTATTACGTTCTGTATATATATATTTAAAACAGTACTATAATTATAACCTATACTATAAAAATGAAAACATTGAGCACAGTACTATACTCTACAATACAGTAATTCTATCTTTGTATCTTTTATAAAACTTGAAACACTTACCAAAAACAAGAACAAGCATAGAATGCTACCATGTTGCTTTCAGCCTTTCAAGACTGTGAGGGTCCTGATCATTAGAGAACAGCGTAAAGGGGCTTAACAAAGTATGTAGAGAAAAAGGTGGACTACAGTCTGTAATTGTAGAACTACAAACTGCATCTACAGTATATGGTAAGTGGAACTGATAAAATGGACAATGAGTGCAGATGTACCTAATAAAGTGATTGGTGCATTTATATATTTGACAGATTTTTATTTCCTATTATAACTCTTAAGAACTCAACCTTTAAAGAGAACAGACTGGCGTATACCTGTATTCAAATTGGAAACACTGGCTTGACAAGGCAGAACTACAGTTCCTCATTCTGCTTTTCAATCTTTTTAGGCAGAAATACTGGCAATCTAAATAACATAATTCAGATTAAATCAACTACAGGTTCTGACTGAACTCTTTATATGCAGAATAACCACAACAAATTTGATGAAAAGCTCCACTGTTCTCATATAGTGTGATTGGAAATCAGATAGAGAAGTTCGCATCTTTAATATTCTAATTCAAATGATTACCCACCGTGTTCAATCAGAAATTTCATTTGGATTGGCCTCAAATAGATTAGTCTATTTTGACTGAGCTGTTTATATGAACCTGTTCTATTCTGATTGAGCTTTAATTCTGGTTATTAAGAGATGATTAGTCTGCATGTTAACATAGCCACTGATGATGTGTCACAACCACAAACCCTGATAACTCTTGTCAGGCCTTGCACTGGTATTTAAATTGATTACTCGCTCACAGGCTTGTCTCACTATCAAAGAGTACAACTATGGAAATATTAGAGGTGGTAGAAGATCCTGCCTTTGGTTGGCAATTCTTATTTAGACATTATGCCAGTACAAAATATATACAATATGAAAAGCCTTCAACAGACAAATGATTATCAGTTTCAGCAAGAGTGGGACTAGTTCTAGCTAAGGCTTTCATCTATAGGTTAGACAGATTTTAATTTGTCATTGGCCCTCATCATCATTTCAATAGACAGACAACAAAATCACAACAGTAGATGACACAAGCAAATGTGGAAAGTAGTGCATTTCAGGTTTGAAGACAATTTGAAGACCAAGTTACTTGCTGTCTGCTCTCGCACACCACATCCTCATTTACTTGTCAAGATGGTAAGTCTGCCAACGAAGATATTTGCCTATGGTTACAGTGTTTTATTAATATATGTAAACCCTAGTGCAAGTCTGTCTGTAGAGGTAGAGGGCAGTTTGTCCTACCAGGTCCATGGCTATCCTTTTCTATCTGGGTACCTAAGACTGATTCATCTGGACAATCTGGAGGACCAGTTTGTGGGTTGGGTCACCCATCCTCTCTCAGATTTAAGGGGAGGAACCCCAATCCACTGGAGCCATTTGTGAGGAAAATACTCATATTAGTAATCCTGAACTGTGTTACCCAGAACTACTGTGATAGATATGCTTTATTTTTGATGATTTAACCATCTGCTATTATGTCTAACCATTATTATATTCACTGACAAAAAAGTAACGCACCTAGACAGAAATGTCAGATTGCTGCAAAACTCATCACGCAGTTCTATCTAAGGCAGATATGTAAATTATTGTGGGTGTGGTCTGATTACACACTGTGTCTTGCCACAAGAGAGTGTAAAATTGCTTCCCCCACTGGGGCTCTCAGAGGCTACTTTTGGGTCACGTACCTCTTGGTGAGAGATCGTTGACTGCTAGACATGCCTTTGTGATGCACTCAAAGACATTTCTCCCAGTTGACGGACTTTGAGATAGGGCACACCATTGGAGAAGCAGAATGGTTGTTTCAGTGAATGGTCAGTAAGAATTTCCATTAATTAAATTTTAGACCATTTAGGGATTTCCATGTTATTAGTTAGGATGACCCAGTGGGTAGCACTGTTGCCTCCCACCAAGAAGGCCCTGGGTTCAATCCCAGGTGGAGTGTTCTGGGTCATTTCTGTGTGGAGTCTGCATGTCCTACACATGGGTTCACTCTGGGTACTCTGGTTTTCTCCCTCAGTCTAAAAACATGTGTGTTAGGCTAAGTACTGTCTCTAATGTGCCCATAGTGTATGTTTGAGGTAATTTAACTTGTACTACTACATGTACAATCTGATGCTGAAGATCCTTCACCACTGGTTGGACCCTCCAGATGCTGATGTAGTAAATGAACCAGGTGTCTACATTCCCTTCGGGGACTATTAACTGTTACAGTTCAAGCAAAAATTTCTGTCTTCTAAATAATTACTTCTTTTATTGACTTTGTTTATACTTATGACTATATTGTATATTATTTAATCTTGTGGTCTGGTCTAATCCAAAAGAGGATGTGTTCCCCAGTTGAGCCAGGTTCCTCACAAGGTTTCTTTATTAATTGGTCTCAGGGAGTTTTTCTTTGCCTTTGTCACCTGTGGCTTGCTTATTTGGGGTCAAGACTCAGTTGTCATTTCATTTAAACCACACTGTAGACCTGTGGGATTAGCTGAAAAGGAGAATCCACAAGAAAGGATAAAGTGCTGACTATAGCCCTATGCATATTTTCAGCCCCCTCTGCAAATTCTTAGAAATCCAGATACAAGAACAGTAAAGACCAGCATACCTTGTGTTTTGGACTCTGGTATGCTAGTCAGCCAACTCGTTCAGCAAGATCATTCACATTCAACAGATAACCATCACCTGCTCACCACTAACCAGCATACACCATCTTGGAACAAATTCTATAATATGAAACCTGCTTGGTCTTTGCTTATTGACCAACATACCAGCATCAAAAACACAGCATATGCTTTCAGTGCATTACCTTACGAAAAACAGCAAAGACCAGCTTGTGTTGTGTTTTGGATACTGGTATGCTTGTTACAGCTTCTTTGTGTACAATTAAAAACTGCAGATAATGTCATTGAGTAAACACTTTTTTCTCCCATCAGTAATGATCCCCTAGTTATTAATAAGTGTCAGATTTTGACCAAAGGTTGATGTTGACTGGCTTGATAATTGCATGACTCAGAAGTTCTTCATAAATTTTCTAATAAAGTGGACAAGTCTTTAATTTGTGGAAAGGAACAAACTCTGAGAGAGAGAGAGAGAGAGAGAGAGAGAGAGAGAAGCTGAGAACTCTATAGAAGGTGTTTTAAATGCTTCATGGCCTCTAAACACTCCCTTTTTGCATAAGGGTGTCAGATTGGAATGGAAAATGGAAGCTCAATTAAAGGTAATTAATTTGCATCAAAGTCAAAACATGCTGCATTTTCATTTTAATTGAATAGCTTTATTATTTATTTTCTGCCGATGTAGTCTAGGAGATAAGAACAAACAAAATACCTAGCACTCAACTTTGTGTAATATTCATAGTACATGCAGTTTGACTTACACAGCCTTCAGAAATTAAAAACAAATTGCACATTTTACTCTTTTCTCATGTCCTTCCTATACCGGTAATCCTCATTTGAACATCAGTGATTAAAAGTGGGCTAGCTAGCACTTGAAACAGTGGCATTCCAATTTCTCTCATACTGTAGTTTTTTTTTGTTTGTTTTTTTAGAAATATGGTGCTCTTTGGCTATAATCTATTTGTGTTAGCATGCAGTAAAGTATACTAAGGAAAATAAAAGTCCTTCTGTAATTCACTCTGGGTAAGAGCACCTTCTAAATGTTGTAAATATAATGCAAATTTATACAAAAAGAGAAAGAGCCTAAATCAAATTTCACTTTGTTGTATTTATACAGGTAAAATCTGTAGCATGGCATGTGGGTTCAGTGCT
Organism: Ancistrus triradiatus; assembly: GCA_025084515.1. Taxonomy (NCBI): domain Eukaryota; kingdom Metazoa; phylum Chordata; class Actinopteri; order Siluriformes; family Loricariidae; genus Ancistrus; species Ancistrus triradiatus. The sequence continues at coordinate 41,726 of JAJAGP010002626.1, read as the reverse complement.
TAGTGGTCCACTGGCATTTCTAATGTGTCCCACTGTGAATGAGTGTGGGTGTAGGGGCTTGAACTTTATATATCATTGTGAGAAAAAAAGTCCCCAAATGGATAGAAAGATCTGACATTTTTTACCTTGTTGGAACATTTCCCCACAAGGGAATTTGCAAAAAAACCAAAAGAGCCAAATGATTTCCTTTAGGTTACTTTTGTTAAGGGTATGATTAGGTATAGGAGTTGCATTACTTAACTACAGTAATGTTATGTCAATAAAATGTTCCCACAATGGGAGAAAAACAAACGTGTGCAATAGACTGGCAGTATGCTTAGGGTTAGCCCTCCCGTGACCCTGAATTGGATTAGCTGGGTATAAAAAATTTGTGAATGAGTGATAATATCTCCATATTCAGCAGATTCAGGAATTATAGCACCATGTTTACTCTGTTACATTTACTTAAAAAGGTACTTAAGTAAATTTTTAGTACCAGTTTTAGTAATTGACAGTAAGACTAACTGTAATTTTTTTTGCCTTTGTCTTTTTCTACTGAAAATTTTAAGTGAGAGTTTGTGACAAATTGTCAATAGTCACTGAAGTCCATATAGCTGCTGTGAAGCTATTAATGCGTTGCTCCCATTGCGTGGCTATGGATATCCTTTCATTGACCACCAAGCTGAAACCAGAAAAAACACTTTAATATGACCATGACTAGTGTTACAGCATTTGAAATTTTATGTTTCTTAAACAGACATACTAGACAAGAAAAGAGGTAAGTGATTTATCTGTTGAAACTGGGGATGTAACTCGATTAAATATTATTTTTACAAATTACTGAAAGAGTTACTACTATGTTTAAGAACACCTAATCTATGACAGGGTGGCTCCGGTGGCTTGGTGTTGGAAATGGTAGTTCCAGAGGGTTGAAACCTGCGTGGGGTTTGCAACATGAAGGTTGGGTGAAGTATTTATGGAATTCTGCAATGAACTAGCACTATGTCCAATGTTAATGTGTTTCCAAGATGTATTATATGAGCATTAAAATGGAGTAGGTCCTGCCTTTAGCTGCTTTAACAGCTTCTACTCATCTAAGAAGAGTACACTGAAACACGACTGAAAATATTCGCTTTCATTCAGTAACAAAGGCGTTAGTGAGTCACTGATGTTGGTCTGGCTCACAGATGGCATTTCACACAAGCTCCTTTAATGCCAAACTCAGCAAACAACTTCTTTATGGACTTCACTGTGTGCTTGCGGGCAATGTCATTCTGAGGATGAAAAAATCCTACCCCAAACGCTTGTCATGCAGTTCTCTAGAACGTCTTTGCTGCACAATATTAAGATTTCCCTTTACTATAATAAAGGGTACTATCCCAGGTTAAACAATAGCTCCAGACCATTATTTCATATCCATCTAACTTTATAGTAACTCTATGCATTTAGGCCAGGAGCATTCTCTCCTCATTTACCAAACCCATATCTATCCACCAGTCCAGAGCAAGATTCATCTTTCCAGACTATGATGCCCCAGAGTCCTATGGGGGTGTGTCATCCACCGCTCCAACTGACACTTAGTATTGTATATGGAGATTGTTTGCTTGCATACAGATGCTCTGTCATCCAAATCTAATCTGGGAAGCCCCCAGCCAATAGTATTTATTTATTTATATATAGCATGGGAAACGCAACAGATTATTCTCAGGTGTCAGCTTTCTCAAGCAGATTCCAGACTTAGACTTTACAAACTTAGACTTTGGCCATCCTATATCATCCCAGTTTTTTACCTTTTACCATAATACATCACACCACCCTTTCTGTTCTGTTCATATCTATACAACTATATATAAATTTGCGTATAACAATAATTATATTTTACTTTGCCAAGTTGTTACTTCATGGTAATACAATGCCTTGTAAAAGTATTCGGCCCCCTTGAACTTTTCAATCTTTTGCCACATTTCAGGCTTCAAACATAAAGATATGAAATTCTAATTTTTTGTGAAGAATCAACATCAAGTGGGACACAATTGTGAAGTGGAACAAAATTTATTGTTTCAGTGCAGCAAACTCACTCCAGAAGTTCAGTGAGGATCTCTGAATGATCCAATGTTGACCTAAATGACTGATGATGATAAATAGAATCCACCTGTGTGTAATCAAGTCTCCGTATAAATGCACATGCTCTGTGGATAGTCTCGAGTTCGGTTTTAAAGCGCAGAGAGCATATAAGACCAAGGAACACACTAGGCAGGTCCGAGATACTGTTATGGAGAAGTTTAAAGCCGACTTCCCAAGCTTTAAACATCTCAAGGAGCACTGTGCAAGCGATCATATTGCAATGGAAGGAGTATCAGACCACTGCAAATCTACCAAGACCCTGCTGTCCCTCTAAACTTTCAGCTCAAACAAGGAGAAGACAGCCAAGAAGCCCATGATCACTCTGGATGAACTGCAGAGATCTACAGCTGAGGTGGGAGACTCTGTCCATAGGACAACAATCAGTCGTACACTGCACAAATCTGGCCTTTTGGAAGAGTGGCAAGAAGAAAGCCATTTCTCAAAGATATCCATAAAAAGTCTCGTTTAAAGTTTGCCACAAGCCATCTGGGAGACGCACCAAACGTGTGGAATAAGGTGCTCTGGTCAGACGAACTTTTTGGCCACAATGCAAAACGTGGCATAAAAGCAACACAGCTCATCACCCTGAAGGCACCATCCCCACTGTCAAACATGGTGGTGGCAGCATCGTGGTTTGGGCCTGCTTTTCTTCAGCAGGGACAGGGAAGATGGTTAAAATTGATGGGAAGATGGATGGAGCCAAATACAGGACCATTCTGGAAGAAAACCTGTTGGAGTCTGCAAAAGACCTGAGATTGGGACGGAGATTTATCTTCCAACAAGACAGTGATCCAAAACATAAAGCAAAATCTACAATGGAGTGGTTCACAAATAACGTATCCAGGTGTTAGAATGGCCAAGTCAAAGTCCAGACCTGAATCCAATCGAGAATCTGTGGAAAGCTGAAAACTGCTGTTCACAAACGCTCTCCATCCAACCTCACTGAGCTCGAGCTGTTTTGCAAGGAAGAATGGGCAAAAATTTCATTCTCTCGATGTGCAAAACTGATAGAGACATACCCCAAGCCACTTGCAGCTGTAATCGCAGCAAAAGGTGGCGCTACACAAAGTATTAACGCAAGGGGGCCCGAAAATTTTGCAGGCCCCACTTTCAATTTTTTATTTTCTAAAAAGTTTAAAATTCCAATAAATTTCGTTCCACTTTCACGGATTGGTCCCACGTGTTGTTGATTCTTACAAAAATTAGAATTTCATATCTTTAGGTTTAAAGCCTGATGAAATGTGGCAAAAAAAAGTTGAAAGTTCAAGGGGGCAGAATACTTTTGCAAACGGCACTGTATCTTACTATTATCACTACCATATCAATAGCTCAGGTTATTGTTCTGCCAAACTGAACCAAAAATGAACAAGAACAGGAAAAGTTTTAGAATAGGACTACACTTATTAGAATATTAAACTTAAGTGAAAAGAAATGTTACAATTAAATGCATTGTCATTTAATTCAATGAGAAGACATCAGAAATGCAGAAATTTGCTAGTGGTAGTAATAATCAGTTTTTAGATATTCAGCTTAATGTAACTCATAAAAGTGTTCTCCAAAAAATTTAGTTGCATTTGTCCAAACTGATGGTGGCCCGTTTCTGTTTGACCACTTTTCTGTAAGATTGTGGTGATGCTTTTGCTGTACTTTATAAATATACCCATGACCCTGACAAAAGAGATCAGTTCTATGGCAACTCCACCTACCTTTTAACCAGAAGCATAGGATTTACATTCTTCTCTGGAAAAAAAAGGGAGATAAAAACAGTTAGTACAAATAAAGCGACACTCTACACAGCCTACTGACCACGGCTGTGTTTTTGTGCTGCAAGGGGGTTTTTGTTTCCCAAGAGGGGGCAAATTCCAAGTTACCATATATATAATACAGAGTAAGAGGCCAATCATATTTTCTGTTGGTATAAATTACAAAATGGAACTGGACTAAGCAGCCTTTTTCAAGTACCCACTTTCCTAGATGCTGCTGACTTGTTTCGTAAGCATTTAACATTCGACTCAAATGCTAACTAATTTACTTGAAAAATTCAGGCGGCATCATTTTTTATTATAGTGTTCGTAAAAACTATTTCAAAGGTCTTATATCCTCAGATTCTGGTGTGGATATGATGTCTTTGGTGATAGTGGTGATTCTACTTGGGTAAGCAATCTACAGTCAAAAAATAAGCTTCTTACAGACCACTGGTTAATTACATGAATTATGATCAGTGAGTACCTCCTAGGTTTGTTGATTCCTGCTCACTCAATAAGCATCTCATTTATTGAGTTAATCAAGTTCTCTAAAAGACCAAGGTAAAGGCGTGCTTGAAAGTTTGTGAACCTTTAGAAGTTTCTATATTTCTGTATAAATATGACCAAAAACATCATCAGATTTTCACACAAGTCCTAAAAGTAGATAAAGAGAATCCAATTAAACAAATGAGACACAAATATTATACTTGGTCATTTATTTATTGAGGAAAATGATCCAATATTACATATTAGTGAGTGGCAAAAGTATGTGAACCTCTAGGATTAGCAGTTAATTGAAAGGTGAAATTAGATTTAGGTGTTTTCAATCAATAGGATGACAGTCAGGTGTGAGTGGAAACCCTGTTTTATTTAAAGAACAGGGATCTATCAAAGTCTGCTCTTCACAGCATGTTTGTGGAAGTGTATCATGGCACGAACAAAGGAGATTTCTGAGGATCTCAGAAAAATAGTTGTTGATGCTCATAAGGCTGGAAAAGGTTAGAAAAGTTGGACCGCACCAATCCACAGATTGTGTACAAATGGAGGAAATTCAAGACTATTGTTACCCTCACTAGGAGTGGTCGACCAACAAAGATCACTCCTAGAGCAAGACATGTAATAGTTGGTGAGGTCATAATGGGCCCCAGGGTAACTTCTATGCAACTGAATGCCTCTCTCACATTAGCTAATGTTAATGTTCATGAGTCCACCATCAGAAGAACACTGAACAACAATGGTGTGCATGGCAGGGTTGCAAGGAGAAATCCACTGCTCTCCAACAGAACATTGCTGCTCGTCTGCAGTTTGCTAAAGATCACGTGGACAAGCCAGAAGGCTACTGGAAGAATGTTTTGTGGACAGATGAGACCACAAATAGAACTTTTTGATCTAAAAGAAAAACGTTATGTTGAAGAAAGGAAAACACTGCATTCCAGCATAAGAACCTTATCCCATCTGTGAAACATGGTGGTGGTAGTATCATGGTTTGGGTCTGTTTTGCTGCATCTGGGCCAGGATGGCTCGCTATACTTGATGGAACAATGAATTCTGAATTATATCAGAGAATTCTAAAGGAAAATGTCAGGACATCTGTCCATGAACTGAATCTCAAGAAAAATCATTCTACCAAGGAATGGTTAAAGAAGAATAAAGTTATGTTTTGGAATGGCCAAGTCAAAGTCCTGACCTTGATAAAATCACTAATATTACTCACTAATATGTCATATTGAAGCATTTTCCTCAGTTAATAAAAGACCAAGTATAATATTTTTGTCTCGTTTGTTTAACTGGGTTCTCTTTATCTACTTTTAGGAGTTGTGTTAAAATCTGATGATGTTTTAGGTCATTTTATGCAGAAATGTAGAAAATTCTAAAGGGTTCACAAACTTTTAAGCACCTCTGTAAATATTGTTGCCTTTTTGCAAACATAATTGTGAACAGTAAAAAGATTATCTAATCTCACCTTGTCCTAAGTCCTAAAACTGCTAAGTTTTCTCCACTCTGAAAGTGTTTATATCTTACTTGGAGCATGAAAAAAAGTTTCTTATAAAATCTTACCATATATATTTTTGACAAAACATCTCTGTTTCACACAGTGTGGCCTGTCCAAGATGTTATGGCATTCAGTACCCCTATTATGATGATACCCCCATGCCTGAGTCTTTCAATCCCTCCTGGATGGCTGACATCCCAGAGGATCAGCTTTTGTCTGATGTCACTATGCCAGGCACTCACAACACCATGGCTTTGCATGGTGGCACCCTTGCTGAGTGCAATTCTTGGCCCCTGGCAAGACAACTAGAGGCTGGTATTCGCTTTCTTGACATACGTGTCCGTCATGTAAATGGCAACCTCACCATCCACCACGGTATTTCATACCAATATGCACACTTTGGAGATGTGTTGGAAGATGTAGTGGATTTCTTGAAGAACCACCCCACTGAAACGGTGCTAATGAGGCTGAAGGAGGAACTAAGTGAGACTGGGGATATTTATGATGCTGTTGTGCAATTTGTACTTGAGTATGCTCATTGGGATCTGCTATGGCATAGCCAGGTAATACCAACCATGAAAGAGGCAAGAGGCAAGCTGATTGTACTGCAAGATTTTCCTGGTCCAAACCTGGGATTGTCTTATAGTTCACTGAATATTGCTGATGACTGGAAGGTAAGATTTGATCTAGTCTGAATTATTTTTATGTCATTCAATGATGTTGGCCTACTGTAAAAAGAGCTGCAACCAACCATTATATTATTGCAGGTACCCTCCCTCCAGCCAGAGGATGTGGATAACAAATGGAATAGCGTCTACACACACTTGGAAAAGGCCACAAGTGGCAACAAAAAAAATATGTTCCTTACATTTACTAGTGGTGCCAGTATCTTAGCACACCCAAACTCCTTGGCCCTGCTCATTAATCCACGCCTATATGACTACCTTGGTGTTAATGCTGGCCAAATGAAGCGCTTTGGCATCATAACAATGGACTTCCCTGGAGCAATGTTAGTGAATAATATTATTGACTTTAATTTCAGTGTTTAAAAAGAAACATTAATTGGAAACTGAATGCCTTGGCCAAAATTACAATAATACAAAACCTCACCAAAATTAATAGCATTTCACTTAATGTTGAACAGTGTCTCTAATTATGTAAGCATTGTGTACAAAATTGCTTGAAAGATTTGGTCCACAAACAGGACAATGGGCTCTTGCCTGAATATAAGACATTGCAGAGCATTTCCAGTTTTATGAGCACTGCTTAAATAACATTCTCAAAGCCACAACTGATAATATATTTGTCATGCATATGTTCACATGACTTGTATGAGATATAAATGTAGCTAGAAAGTAAAAACTTTTATTTGAACATATATTCAATGCCCAAAATAAAGCAATATTAAAAGATTAAATTGCCTTTTTCATAAACTCTGCTGGAAAATGCAAAAGCATTTGTGCCTTATGTAACTCACTGTGACATCAACTGATTTTGTGCTGAGCTTAATGCACTTTATACACCCAACTGAAAATATTAGGTGGTTCCTATACAACAAAACACATTATTTTCAGTTTAGTATGGACAGTGTGATACCAGAAATTACATAGTGGTGTACATTTATGGTGTGATATAAGTTCCAGTGATTCTACACTGAAATAATAATCCACATTTGTCCACAAGACCAACAGATCATAAAATAAATAGATATACTTTCTTCAGATATTGTAAATGTTACAGTTTTAGATTGCCTTATAAGCAAACTCACATCCTCTAATTTGTATAGTTAAAAATGCTGAAGATTTCTGCCCTACTTGCCATCAGTCACCAGCTGATCATACCCACATGTTCTGGAGTTTGAATGTACTGTCATCATGGTCAGAGGTGTTTGATACCAAGCCCTTAACATAATATTACAGAAACCATTGTCTGCATTGTTTGGAATTATCCAGCCAATCCCATAAATAGATCTGGCCCAAAATAAGTTTTAGCTTTCACCACATTTCTGGCCAGATGCACCATTCTCCTCAAATGGAAACTTGTGTCTCTCCCACCCTGCCCCACAACAAACTCGCAACTGGTGACTTCAGAAGACCATGAGTTACATCAGGCTGGAGAAACTGTGCTACTTCATGTAATGTTTAATGTGTACTTCATGTTTAAGGGGTAGGTAGTCTCTGTGTTATTCTTCACTGCCCTTATTTAATACATAGAAGGATTAGGGAAAAAATAGAAGAAGTTTAACACAAACAGGGAAAATTGACATAGATCGTAGATTTTTTTGCAATTACAATAAATCATAGAAACTTTTTCAGTTCTGTTTGAGCACTTTCAAAATTTGTTATCCCTAATTTGTTATTGAACATATAAGATACATAAAATGGTACCATAGGAATATTGAACTAAACAAAGCTTTTTCCAGTCTCTGTGGGGGAAAAAAGTTACACATATGCAATAAAAACACATTCAATTGACTTATATAATTTTCTAAGCTGAGATTGTGTAGAAAGCTTTTTTTTGCCATTGTATGCAAGGACAAGAGGACTGTTGACTTAATTTACTCACATTTAACTCACATAAGTCAGCCAGCAATATCTATCTATCTATATACACTGATCAGCCAAAACATTAAAACCACTTGGTGCATAATGATGTTTACGTAGGTGTTCCTCAACAAATTAACATCCACATGAAGGCTTGTATGTAGTAGTAGCAGAACATTACTCAAAGCATTACACTCCCTCCACTGGTTTGTCTTCTTCCCATAGTCATCCTGGTGTCATCACTTCCCCAGGTGAACGTTGCACATGTATCTGACTGTCCACATGAATCATCAGAACAGATGACCTTTTCTTACAGTCCAGTTCTTACATTTGAAGGCCCATTGTAGACGCTTTGGATTGGGTACAGGGGATATCATGGTGAACAAGCTGTGACTACGCAGCCCCTTCCTCCTATAACATTTCTGTGACTGTGACTGGCCACTCAGTCCAGACAGGATAGGCTCTTGCACATCAGTGAATCATGGGTGCACCAGACAGCCATCATCGGTAAATAGTTTGTCCTTCCTCGACCCACTATCTGTAGATACTCAGCATCATATGAGCCTTGTTGTTTATGAAATTATCCAATCCAGTTGCCTGGCTTTAACGATGTGTCCCTCATTGAAGTCGCTCAGGTCTTTATTTCTGAACATTTATCCCACATAAAACGCGTCAACTATGAGAACCAACTGTTCACTTATCATCTAATATATTCCAAAGCTTAACATATGGTGTTGTAATGAGATTTTTAGCGTTATTTGTTATTCAGTCTGTTTTATGTTTTTGCTGAACAGAGTATGTTTCCTAAGCTAATTTTCTTCTATGAAGCCTACATGTCCATTAAAGAGCTTTGTATGGTTGTGTGCAGACACGGCTGTTTAAATTCACTGTTTAAACTGAAAGCACTGTTTCTGTCCACAGTTTTTAGCCAAAAATGCATGTCATTACAATTTCACTGTATCCCTAATCAGAGCTGTATTAACTAATATGAGATTGAGTTTAGGGATTAAGACTATACAGCACTATTGCTATTGTTAAGGCTACACTATTGCTATTGGTTTAAGACTACACAGGAAGCCTGGCTTGCTCTTCAATTCCATTGAAATGCTGCAATGACATGTCTCCCAAAGTGCCTACATTGTTTTTAATCTTGGTATACTTCAGTATTTTAGAAAATCAGATGACTAAATATGTCATTGCAATGAGATATTTGATCATTAAACTCAAACTCCTCCCGGAGAACAGCACAGTTTGCATGTAAATTCTCCTTTGAAGCCCCAGACACAAAGCAAATGGGCACTGAGTGAAGCTAGTGACTCTCTGTTTCTGAGTCTAAGTGAGCTAGGTGTGTTTTTGTATCCACTGTTTGGAATAGGACAAAAGAATACACTCACTGGCAAATGGATTTTAACATTTAATATTGAGCCCACACCTGGACAGGCTTCACTGTCAGCAAATGGAGTGTGTACAGGTGTGCTCTGCATAGAAAGAAACATGTCAGCGGTTATTGGGCAGTGCACTTTTCCTAGGCACATGGTTTATCTTATAATGATTGGTCAGCCTTTCAAAGGGGTGGAACCACATAAGCAGCTGTCAGGAATCAGAAACATGACTGACAGTCCAATGTAGTTTGGTATCTGTACTTGCCTAGAAAATCTTCAACAACATCCTTAAATGTCTTCCATGTTATTTTCTCTGACCCCACTCTCAGATCTTCAAACTCCCTGTCATTGATGTCACCGATCTGATCTGTGGAGCAACAAAAATAACTTCCTTAATCTTGGCATCAGTTATTCTCTCTCAAATAGTGAAATCCATAGCATCAGGTTGACTGCACATGTTGCAGAACAAAAGTGAGGAGTCGAAGCTTTGTATAGGTCACCAACTTTATATCCAAAATAGAGCTCATAGTCTTAATGAGTAGAGTCATTGTGTGTCTTTGAGACTTAGTGCACACTTGCCAGAGATGTACTGCAGTTGTAGCGACACTGACTAAACATTTCTGCTGTATTACCTTAAGCTGTATCTTTCTGAAGACACTAAATCCTAATGATAGAATGCTAAGTATACTCATTATTCTATTGGCTGAAGACTTCTACTTCAATATAGGTACTTATCTCAGGGCATAGGAACCCTGACTGACGTACGTATATGGAAATTTGTCCAAATGTAGTGATGCAACTGTATAATGATTGGTCCAGAAGCAAATGCCTGTGGTGAGCTCAACCGCCATGTATAAATATGCAGTACTTGTATACTGATAACAGATCTTCATGCTAAAAATGGGGAAAAAAACACAGACAAATAAACCGACAGTGGAGTTCAGAGTTACTGAGTTACTGAGCCCATATGTGATGGAGGAGATACCATGTGATTTTGAGTCATCGAACTGAAATTTGCATGGCGTACATCCACTCCCACATCAGTCCATAGAACTGCTTCGTTCAAAAGCAGCTTAAGGCATACTTAAGACAACATTTGCATAGCACAAACAGTGAGACCAACCATGGTATGTGAAATTATAAGGTGATTTTCATAATCACCTTAACCCCAATATCCATAATATACACCAAAAATTGTTCAGGAAGCCAAATATTTGTTGTCTAGTGTAATTAAATTGATCATAAAAAAATCTGTTGTTGTCTTCATGCAGTGTGCTAATGATGCAATATGTAATTTTATATACAGGCTACTTAAAAGTGTAACATCAATAAAGGGGTGTGAGTAAAGGGGTAAGGCTTACCTATTTTTCTCTTTTTGCTATCTAATATGGTTCTGCCCAATTTCACATTCCCTGCTGCACACACGGCAACTACACAAAGGGAGAAGGGTCTGTTGGCCAGTGAGTATCTCTATACACCCTGTTGTCACTGACAGCTTCTTTTAACTGTCATTGACAGACTTCTGCTTTTCAGTTTGAGAACACATGGCTAGCAACTGAATCAGACATTCAGAGGTGCTGTTGCAATAGTTGGGAGACAAACCCTCTTTTGGCCTATACTCCCTCAGTCATAGCCTATTGTATGTGTGCAGCACCTATTTCTTAAAAGGTCAAGTCAAGTCAGATTTTTTATATAGCGCTTTTTTACAATGGAGGCATTGTCTCAAAGCAACTTTACAAGTTTAGATTATCTCCTAATAACTACGTCCAATCCCAAATTGAGCAAGCCTAGGGTGACAGTGGCACGGGAAAAAAAACTCCTGAGTTATAGGAAGAAATCTTAGGAGGACCAAGACTCAAAAAGGGACCCAACCTCCTTGGGCGGCGTAGATGATAAATCTAAGAGCGAAACTAAAGTCATGGAGTCAAAGTTATGAGGGGCTGGAGCTGATGACGGAAAGCAGCTTGACTGGAGCTCCAGCAGATGAACATCATGTGTGGGGCTGAAAAACTGCCGGAACACAGCTCGGAGAGAAAACATAAAATGTAATTAGTTATTGATTAAGAGCACAGTGTTTATTAACAATCACTGATTGCCATGTCAATCACTGATGCCAGTGTAGCATGAGACCCCGGCAGCATTAGCTATAGCAGCATAGCTAGAAAGAGGAGAACTGGTAGGAAAAAACACAGCCAAGAGGGATCCCATGAGGACATTGGCAACCCCACGGGAGGCAGAAGACAGCAAACCCAACGTCTCTGATCACCATAAGACTCTTTGACTATGAAACCCCCAGCTCTGCCCTTAGTCTAAGGCAAGGATGCATGAGTCAAGATCACGAGGACCGAAAGCCCAGTTCAGCCAGACCGCCCACTCGACACTCCCGGCTAGCGGACAAGGCAGGCCGGCTAGACATGACTCCAGACTCCGGCCCCAGTGAAACCCAAGCCATGCATCCTGGTCTAAAAATCTAGTCAAAAAGCCTGTGTAAATAGGTATGTTCTTTAGCAGCTAGACTTTAAACTTTGGAGAGTGTTCTGAGGTCTTGAACTAAAGTGGAAGTTTTATTCAATAGTTAGTTGGGGGGCCATGTAATGAGAAAGCCTTTCCCCCTGCTGTGACTTTTTAATTCTAGGAACTAAAAGAAATCCTGCACCCTGCGAACGAAGTAGATGAGTTGGATTGTAAGGACTCTAAGAGGTCACTCAGATAAGGTGGGGCCAGGCCATGTAGAGCTTTATAAGTTATAAGAAGTATTTGTAATCAATGCGGATTTGACTGGTAACCAGTGCAGTGATGATAGAAACAGGAGTGATATGATATTAAAACCTTACCCATTTTGTTGTTGTTGTTATTATTTCATTCCCTTACTATTCACGGACACAGACTGGACACAAATTATATTGTCGTTAGTTGACCGGGTTTGCCAACCATCTGTACTTTTCTATATACATATACCACAGTGTCTGATTATGCAACCAAAATAAAAAAAATAGTAGATGTTCTCAGCTTATATTTTTCACATCATTCTGATGGGGTGGATGTTTATCAAGTAGCAACTTATAGTATATAAGTTATTGGCTGCTATTTATAAAATATAGATACTACTGGTGCTATTTCAAAATTGAAATCTTTCCAACACAATTACGTTGTTTATCTAATTGTAGTATAAATTGCACTACTGTGCAAAAGTGTTAGGCATTCTATATTTTTCATTTTATATACTGCTTATTCTTTATAGTTTTAGTGGTCACAGCACTCTGTAGTTCTACAGTTACAGACTGTAGTCCATCTGTTTCTCTACATACTTTGTTAGCCCCCTTTGCTCTGTTCTCTAATGATCAGGGACTAACAAAGTAGAGTCACCGATGGATTACAGTCTGTAATTGTAGTACTACAAACTACAATGACCACTAAAACTTAAATAAAGAATAAGTAGAATATAAACCGAAAAATATAGAATGCCTAAGCATTTTGCACAATACTGTATAACAAAAAGTATATCTTAATAGATTAAGGAATTAGTATAACGGTTCTCAGTTAAACTGATAGCACCTATTTGAGTGTGGTTATAAAGAAAACTCAACTCATAAATAAAAAGTCATATATACAGTGTGGATTAGTTAGGGCTCATTTTTCAAAACGGCTCAGCCTCACTTTGTGTGTGAAGCCCAGCAGGAGGGTGACGGGGCCTCACACCCTTAATGCCATGCCACCACATCACACTGTCTCTGTCTGCCATGTCTGGACCAGTGCATGTGTGTGTAACCGTCCAAGCCTTTGAAAGTGAGGCAGGGGGCAGAAAGACATGCTCAAGTAACAGAAGGATGGCAGAAGGTGGGAGAATGTGTTTAGTGCTGCATCCAAAGTGTTTTCTTACCTCCGTCAACCACAGACTGTTCTGCAGCTGAACAGAAGAAAAGGATGGGGATTTATCCAAGACTGTGACAGAAGCCTGGACTGAGGCCATCAAAAACAAGTTGCTATGGAAAAGCATGCAAGCTGTACCAAAACAAAAAGAACAAAATATAGCTTTACCATTTAGCGTTCATGTGCCTGGCTTCACAAAGCAAACTGCAAATTACAGTCATCAGAGCGCATTTTGGTAGTTATGTATGTCATCTTGTTTAGCTCAATCAGTCTTTAAGACTGAATAGCCTTTGATGACAGTTATTTCACCAAACCAGGCTTGAATAGATGGTACACATAGAAAGAGATTGTGTTTTGATGTAAGGATTGATTATCTCTCTAAAACACGTCCAAGAAAAGAAAAAAACAAAGTTAGAGTTTGGAATCACAAATTGATCTGCCATATTGAATTCTAATGGTATTGCTTTTGGCTGCCTCACCTGAAAGTGTCAAGTATTTTGGTATCTTGGTATTCAGAAGTTTGTTTATGAATGAATGTTTTCCAAACCCCTTCCTTCTGAAGGATCTTAACTGATAATTAACCATAGTGTTCCAAACTTTGGAATAGGTATTAAGTAAGAAAAATGTTTGTAATTCACTATATTCATTATCATTCATTATACATACTATATATTAATATATAATGTTATATTTCATCACATATCTTTGTAAAATATTACATTAAATAATATATAGCCTAAAATTAGTTTTTATTATTGTTATATTATAGTCTTAGTCAAGCTAAGGCAATGTAACATTTGGAAGTATATGATGGTGATGATCCTGTTTCAATTCTTCTCTCAAACTTAATCAGAAGTCACCACGTAAAGTCAACTGAATACAGCCAACAACATCCATTCTATCCATTTTTCATATTCAATGTGAAAACATAAAAATAATTCAAGATTTCGAGGACACGGTAAAATAAAATGAGCAGGCAAAAATGCACTTCAGACTATTCAAAATAAAATGAGTTCACTGATTGGATACTGAACAAGAAAAGCAGTAACTTGTTTTTCCCTGTTAGAGAATCTGAGTGGAGATTTTATTTAGGCATGTAGAGACATGACTGATTTATTCGTTGAATGGATGGTTGTTGATATTCAGTAATGATAGAAAAATGTTCAGTTTATAATTAACATTACTTCAAACAGATGCGTTGGATTCGGCTGACCGAAAAACAATTTGACAACAATTTCCGAGTACACCTTACCCTGATACTTGAGTACTGCAACACTAGCTATAAGTGTTTATTGGTTAGAGAAACCTCAGCAATGAAACTTCTTATTTCCGTTCAATTAAGTACATATTTGGGGTTTTGCAAGGTCTGTATAGAACTATAGTTTGACTTTTAGCTTCAAAATAGCAAAATAAAAACAAATTGTTATAGAAAAAGTCAATTGTTTTGTGTCTACTTAGTCACAGTGTCGACAATTATTGTTTATTTTGTGAAAATTAAGGCTATTCCATTTGTCAGTTTGTAAAAAAATCTGCAATTCATCAAAAGGTTGTCCACCATACTACTGCAATCAGGATCTAACATGGATAGTAAAGGAAGTGGAAGACCCAGGTCTGCAACTGCATAAAATTCAGGGATGCTCAATTCTGGCCCAACTCAGAATTCACTAAGCGCAGTCAGAGGTACACCCTGGATAGGGCACCAGTCCATCGCAGTGCTCCATAAATGCATCACTAGGACCTCGACTTTGCAAACTCCAGTGATTTAAACTGAGACTTGTAGGAACTACCATTTCCAGTGCTGTCTCATAGGCACCAGAGGTGCATCGCGGGAAATAAAAAGGCTAAAACTGACTAAAGAACACCCACTGGATGGTGGGAAACCAGAAAAAAGTAGAACCCTACCAAACTGGAACATGCTGGCTGGATGTTAGACCTGGAACATAATGACACTTTTTGTGTCACTTTTACACATAGAGATCTTTTCCTATTGTAACTTTTTCCATTTTTTTATTTGCATGCCTTTTCAATCTTTTTTACAATACACTTTTACAATAGACACTGTCTCAAAGCAGATTTACAAAGGACCAAACCTAGACCCCAAATGAAAAGCTCCCTGAGACTTAAAGAGAGAACCTTGTGAGGATTCCAGGCTCAAATGGAGTACCCATCCTCCTCTGGGTGAGACTGGAAAATATGATTTGAGTTATGTGTTAACTGAAACAGTTATTGTGAATAAAAACAACAGATACTCTGCATAACTTTGCAAGAAAAGTCCTGACAGCTTCAACTGTAACAGCTACTGCAGGTAGTCACTGAGTGGAGGGGGAATGTCTTTATGTTCAGTTTTCGGGTAGGTTTATATGTCCACAAAGATGCATTTACAGCTCTTTAATTATGCATATCTTGTCAGTGGTTTATCAAAAGCACTTACAAGAGCAGGCAAGTAGATAATGTACAGTTTTGTACCAAGAGTCTGAAACCAACTACTGATAATGCTTCTATTTTGCATTTTTCTCAATTTAATACAATGTTTCTGAAATAATTACAAATCATGTAATTAGTATACAAATTTGAGTGAAAAGCTGTTTTTTTTTTTAAGCAAAGAACATACAAACTTCGCAGAATGTATTAGTATTTTGGTTACAGTGATGCCTTGAAAGTTTGTGAGCCCTTTAAATTTTTTCTGTATTTATTGCATAAACGCATAACGCATTATCAGAGTCCTAAAAGTAGATAGAAAGAACCCAATTAAAAAATAGATTAAAACATTATAACATTGTCATTTTCATTATTGAGAAAAATGATGCAATGTTTCATATCTGTGAGTGAAGAAAGTCATGTGTCAGACATTTGCCACAAATTGAGAAAAAATTCAAGACTATTGTAACCCTCCCGAGAGTGGTGGACAAAAAAGATCACTCCAAGAGCAAGGTGTGTAATAGTCCGTTAGATCACACAAGGATACCTGGGGAATGTCTAAGCAATTAAAGGCCTCTCTCATATTGGCTAATGTTAATGTTCATGAGTTCACCATCAGAAGAACACTGAACAACAATGGTGTGCATGGCAGGGTTGAAAGGAGAAAAGCCACTGCTCTCTAAAAAGAACATTGCTGCCCATCAGGTGGCACATTAGAAAATCCTAAGACTGTTGGAAAAACAGTGTTATGGACGGATGAAACCAAAATTACCGTATTTTTCGGACCATAAGGCGCACTTAAAAATCCTTTAATTTTCTCAAACAATCGACAGTGCGCCTTTAAATGCGGTTGCGGTCTAATGTATGAATTAATTCTGTTGAGCATTTCTGACCTACAAACCAATTGTAGATGGTACACAGCGCTCATAAATCTGTCAAAATGTTTAGCACGGTCTTTGGTAGGTTACGAAGCTTTACGGCAAATGTTAGTGCGCAGCAGCATAGGGGTAATACGTATGTGCTTCACCATTACGGTGTGTGCATTCATTCATTCATTTTCGAAGCGGATTTCAAAACTCAACGCTATCAGTCACGCAGTACAACATGAACATAGAGCAGCTGCGAGAGAATTCAACATTAACGACCTCAATGATACGGAATGGAGGAAGCAAGAAGACACCCTGCGCCAGGTAAAGACCCAAACTGAGTTTCAAAAACGGAAACGTAAGAGTTTTGTTTCATTTCATGCGTCTTATAACCCGGTGCGCTTTAATGTATGAAAATAGACCCGTTAGCAGTCAATCGTTGATATTGCGTCTTATAACCCGGTGCGTTTTATAGCCCGGAAAATACGGGGTAGTACTTTTTTCGGATTAAATGAGAAGAATCTTTAAAAAAAATCTTATGCCATCTGAGAAACATGGGGTGGTGATAGTACATGGTTTGGGATTGTTTCGTTGCATCTTGGGCCCTGGACAGATTGCCAGAAGAATGTTGATGTTTTGGAAAGAACAAGTTGAAGTCCTGAACTTAATCCGGATAGAAATGTTGTGGAAAGTGTTCAAGTGAGGAAAACCCACACCATCCCAGAGTTGAAACCGTACTGTTGCAGAGGAATGGACACAAGCAGGTCACACCAGATACTAAAACAAACGTTCACATACCTTTGCCACTCACATTTATGCATATTATGCTTTCCTTAATAAATAAATGTATTATACAAGGATATACAATTATAATGTTTTGACCTGTACGTGTATAATTGGGCTCTCTTAATGTGTTTTTAGGATTTGTGTGAAAATGTTTATACAAAAACATAAAAACATTCGAAACATATACTATTAAACCCCATTGAGCATTTATGGGAAAACTTATATTCAGAGAAACACAAGCATTCATTAACCAACTCTTTGGAATATTATGAAATCAGTTATGCCAACAGAAGGAGAATATACCAAATACTAATCAATTATGACATTTCTCCAAATCCTCAAGATCCTGATTATATGATTTGTAATGAAAAACATTGAAATGAAATTGAGAACAATGTGAAATAGAAGCATTTTCACTAGTGGCCTCAGATTTTTGGCCCCCACTGTACACTACATAGGGAGCAGAGCACAGACTCTGGTGCAGACTGAAATTATCTATCAAAACATAATGACTTTCTAAAACTGCTAATATTATTTTTATTGGAAACTTTCTCAGGACATTCTATGTGATCTACCCACTTTATCTCCACAGTGGGTGGCTGTTTGACATTAGGTTAAAGATGTAATGAATCTTCAAAAAAGAAGACAGCACTATTTATTCACAAATCAGGAATGCATCTCTGTTAGACACTGATGAAAAACAGCCTGGATGGCAAATGTCTATGTTTTCTTGTCATTTGTTGGTTGATGTATTCAGGCAGTGAGATGCTTTGTCTCGGCTGCAGAAGCAAGAGCTGCATGACAATCACATTTGTCAGAACTGTGGATATGAAAGAGAGAGAGAGAGAGAGAGAGAGAGAGAGAGAGAGAGAGAGAGAGCAGAATGGAGAAAAGTATATCATGAGGCATGATGCTGAAGGTGGAGTTGAAGAATATGAGGCAATCAAATCAGGAAACTCTGGATGGATGGGACATGGGTGGATGTTTCATTTCACTGTTGGAGAGGACATTAAACAGAAAACTCTCTCAAGAGTAATTCCCAAAGGGGACACCAAAGGTGCTGCCAAAGTACAGGTATATTAAATGTTTAAAAAGAAAACCCTTATCACTACTGTATATACTGGACATTTGATAAGTGAATATCTTGGTTGTACATGTATTCCTTATTTTCTATAAAAAATTAATTTGTAATTGATTATTTAATTAGCTAATTAATAATGGTGGCTAAATGATAATTGCTACATTTCATATATATAGAAGATATCCTATCCATCTCTCCATGTACACACACACACACACACACACACACACATTATATATATATATATATATATATATATATATAGTTAGTGGACCTTGAAATGCTTTCTAGGGAGCCACTCCTTCGTGGCCCAAAAAACAGCCCCAAAGCATGATGTTTCCACCCCCATGCTTCACAGTAGGTATGGTGTTCTTGGGATGCAACTCAGCATTCTTCTTCCTCCAAACAAGACGGGTTGAGTTTTTACCAAAAAGTTCTATTTTGGTTTCATCTGACACATGATATTCTCCCAATCCTCTTCTGGATCACCCATATGCTCTCTGGCAAACTTCAGACGGGCCTGGACATGAACTGGCTTAAGCAGGAGTCCCTCTTGGCGTAGTGTGTTACTGATGGCAGCCTTTGTTACTTTGGTCCCAGCTCTCTGCAGGTCATACATCAGGTCCCTCCGTGTAGTTCTGGATTTTTTGGTGGCAGGTCTACAATTTTCTTCCTGGTGTCCTCGGACAGCTCTTTGGTCTTGCCATGGTTGTTGAGTTTGGAGTCTGACTGTTTGAAGCTGTGGACAGGTGTCCTTTTATACAGATAAACGAGGTTCAAACAGGTGCCATTATACAGGTAACGAGTGGAGGACAGAAAGAGCTTCGTAAAGAATAAGTTACAAGGTCTGTGAGAGCCAGAAATATTGCTTGTTTTTGGGTGACCGTCAGCCCACCTCATCTCACCATACATATACCACCACTCATTCACATTCACGCCGCTACACAACAAGGTTCCTACCTCGTTTCCATAGCTCCCTCTGATCTTGTGAAAATAAAACCAAGCGATTGTTTAACTGCAGCTCAGTCTCCAGTCTCTCTCTCTACTGCCTGCGTTTGTCTCCTGACCACCACCGCCGTTACAGTATATATATATATATATAGTTTGTTTGTTTGTTTGTTTGTTTTTTAATCAAATTTGTACAAGTTCTTTTAATGCAGATTATAATATTATTTCAAATAATATAGTTATGTTTACAGTGAAATACTGGGAGTGTCAACTCAGGTAAGTGAGTCAGGATCCCCCAGTCCCCAATATAATTTCCATGCCTGCGATTGGAGGTGCAGGGAAGAGAGAACAAGCAGGCTGGGAATTATAAAATCTGAAAAGTGTATTCAAAAACACGTTTCTATAGTAACTAACTGGTAATTTGGCTTTTGGGAAAGAGAAGGAATGAGTGACTGGGAGCATATCGGAGCAGAGTTTTATCATAGGCCTGTTATTGCAGAAGAAAGGGAGAGTGAAGAAGAAAGTGAAGGAGAAAGTGAGACATGGGATAATCAAGGTGAAATGAGGATCAGCAAATAATAAGAGCTATTGGCAAAAAATGAGAAAATAATTTCATAATTCAAATATGACTGGATAAATACAAACACAAGTGGTATGGTTGGAGGACACAAAGAGAGAGAAAAAGCGAGAGCGAGAGAGAGAGAGAGAGAGAGGGAGAGAGAGAGACGGACAGAGACAGACAGATTGAGAAGAGAAGAGAGAAATCTAGCCACACCTAGTGGAACACAATAGGACGAGGGGGTACCCTCCATTTTAATAATTTCCAAGGTTTGGCAATGGTTGCATGCAAATGTGCCTCGAGGGGAAGACTAATAATTTGCCTCAACAAAATAGAAAAAATATTGTGTCAAAGTGTATAGATAAATGAAAAGATAACTTTGGAGAGATACTCCCCTATTGCTGTAATGGAGATAAATAAATAAGATTTTCTTTGCCCACATTTGCCTAGTTTGAAGGATTTTGCTGCAATGATTGAGCTAAATCACAGATTGCAAAGCACTTCCCTTTCACATTGTGAATGATCACTCCCACTTGCAGACAAATATCACAGCTCTGATAATAGGTGCAGCTCAACAGAGCCTCTACAGCAGGATGCATTTTTGTGTGTACATAAAAACCATGAAAACCCTCTATGATCTGGATTCTAGAGCTCCCAGTCAGGCACAGCAGCCACTTGGATTCAGAGAAATTTCCCAGGTATTGATGGGGTTGGAACTGTAGATTGCTTTCCACTGTATATTGGATGGCTTTTGCTTCAATTTCAGACCAATTGGTGCTGCAGTTTTCTTAATTATTCTGAAATCAACCTCACACATGCCAAAGCAATTTTGTTCACTGCTGTTTTGCAGCATATGCTGACTGTGCAGGCCTAATATATCCCCCTGTGGAGCATGGGTCCATATGTTGTCACAGGGCAGTGAGGGTTTGGGCCCAGGTACGGAGCTTGAATGCATGCAATTGGTGAAGTACTGTGACATCTGACGCAAATCCCATCTGCAGAGATACCACCTGTTTGCAATCAGTTTGTGTTTGGTATACTATAAAAAATGAGTGGACTTATACTTTTGTGTAAGGCAGGGATGTCCAAACTTTTTTCAAAGGGGGGGGCGATTGGACTATATCAATATACAGAATGACTAGTCTCTCTTTACAAAAATATTATTTATAAAATGTTCAAAACAGTGTATTCAAAATATGAAAAACACAAATGTACAGAACAATTAATAGCCTGTTTAATCAACAAATTTCATTTTAGCACAACCACCGCAGCAGAATATCAGAAGAGTGAAAAATACCACAATTAACGGCAGAATGCTTAGGCTGAACATTTGCTTTACAACATTTAAACATAATACTGCATTTTTAAAACATGTCAAGTCTCTTCCGTCAGTATTTCTCATGTAAGTTGTATTTTATTACTCAGTTGCAATACCTTATCAGACCTAAGGAACGCAATAACAAAGCAAGTCTTATATTTCTCAAAACACGTAACCAGCTAAATATAAAAATGTACAAATAATCATTGTGTTAAATTTCAAACCAGATGTTACAAGTTAACAGAAGTGACAGACCACTTCTTGTTCAGTTTAAAAAAAACACACACACAAAAACATGTGCGTTATCTCACATTTGGGATACTGCACAGGTGCAATGCGTAGACAACACTATGTTAAATCCATCTTTTGTAGTCAACACATTTGGTTGGAAATAACTGAATGTAATTCAGAGAGTCACAAGACAGAGTCCCCTCCACTTGAATGCCCTCCGGAAAGGGCATCTATGTCAAACTCTGGTGGTCCCAGTATACAGAAAATAGAAAGAACAATTTAGAGCAAATTCTGGTGGGACTCTGTGAATTGGGGTGTGAGATATCTAAATCAATTAAACAAAATCCAGCTGGATTGTTGCAACCATCGGCCATTCCCCAGCACCCTTGATCACACATAAGCATTGGTTTAATTACCGATTTGCCAGTGTCTCAGGGAGACACAGTAATTTTGGTCATTATCAACTGGTTTTATGAAGCTTATAGACTGGTCTGAATGAAAAACTACACACAGCCATGCAAACTACCAAAGTCTTGTTTCATAACGTCTTCTGGTTTTATGTTAACAATGTGGGTCCACTGAGGGGCGAAATCTGTATGCCTGCAAAACTGGATGGCTTAAGTGGCAGCATGGGCAAGCATAGCTAAAGCATATGATGGACCGTGAAGAAATGAGACAAAATGCTCCACCCAAGATGGCATCTACAAATAATGGGTCACTGAAAATAGCAGCACAAATGGAAAATAAAGAAATCCCAATGAACTAAGGCTGAGGTTAGGCTTCCCAAACTCAAATGTAAAACATTGCTTTCTCTCTTTCTTCAATTTACAACAAGTATTCCTCTCTTGGTTTGTTTTGGATTCAAACTCTTGTCTTGTATTTTACTCATCTCCCAACTTGATTAAAACTCTTCCTCAGCTTGGCTTTAACTTCTTCCCCAGCTTGACTGTTAAATTAACTTGGCTTTAACTCCTTTTTCACTTGGCTCCCTTAACTCCCTTCTCAAACCACTTCAAAATTTAATTTACTTTCAAATTTCTCTTCTTCACTTTTTCACTTTTACAAACTGTTCTTTTCTTTCATATCTTCAAACACATACACCTAAGTGTCTTCTCTTTTTTTAATAAAGGCACAGCACCGAACACAGTTGTTTGGAGTGGCTAAATAGCCTGCAGCACAGCTGCCACGTTCAACAGCGATCGTAACACTGGCTCAAACTGTGTGTCTCTGATGGTTTCTGGTGACAGAAGTGACACAGCAGTCCACGTAACAAATGTATCATTATGCTTCTTTCACAGCTGCCAGAACCATTGGTCTTTTTCATTTTAACACTCTCTCCTTCCATTTTGCTTTACCTCTAATTGGGCATACAAGATGGCATGAGGGCAAAGAAGTTCGTAAAGAGTCATTTCTCCAGCTAAGCTAGCTCATCAGAGACTACTTCTTCAGATATGGAACAAGCCAGGACTCTAAACCAGATTATAACATTAATCACAAACTGTGTATTCCCATAGGAAAAGCACGGCTGCAATGTAACATATTAAAAGCAGTGCAGGACTGTCAGTATGAGAGATGGTACAAGCCTGCTAAGGGCTGTGCATCCACACAGACGGCTAATAGCACACAACCCTCACAGAGGGAAATACACCTGCTATGCCCCTGATGAACCAAAACTTAAGTACACACATAAAACAAGTTATATGAAGCACTTTGGAATTCCCAGTATTTTTTCACTAATTGCTTAAAAATGTTTTCGGATTTTCAGTCAAGTCATAACAAAGTCAAAGTCAGATTTATTTATATCAATTTTTACAATAGAGCATTGTCTCATAGCGGCTTTACAAATATGTAGGCCCACAGTCCAAACTGTGCAAGCCTAGGGTGACAGTGGAAAGGAAATACTTCTTAAATGTGATGACGAAGAAACCTTGGGAGGACCAAGACTTAATAACTGGATATTCTGGATATTTTCTGAACACCATACATTATATTGTAATTAGCAGTGCTGTATGGGATACTGTAGTGTACTGGCGATGACTAAATAGCCAAAATACTGTCGTGTTTCCAATAAATTGATTTATTTAATATCAACATTGACCCTCACATATTGATACTCTATTTTTCTACTATATAAGATGAGTATTTCACTGTAGAGCTGACACACTGATTTGCTCGGCCCCTCTTTACCCTTTGCGTGATCTCTCTCTTTTTCTCTCTCTCTCACACACACACATTTATGGAATGAGATGCTCTCTTTTATGTGGCAGTGTTTATGACATGAGCACATATTTCAGAAGAGTCTTTGTCTTGTTACATTATGCATCTCCTATTACGCTTAATTTTAATGGACTCCTACATTAATATTCTTTGGTAAAAATCATGTGTCACAATCATCAATCAAATTTATTTTTCCAATGTTTTTATAGTGAACACAAACAGAGATATTTTACAGATTTTTGCAGGTCTTTTGTTTGATACCATCTAGGCATAGGACTTCTTTCAGTACTCCACAAAAGCTCTTGGGGTGAAGGATGCTAAGGACAATTAGCAAAAGTATTAAATTTCTTCCATTTTGTAGAGAATTTATCTTATTGTGGATTGACACACAAATCTAGCTAGAGATCAAATGAAGAAATCTTTCTTGAAAAGAGCAGATGCCAAACTGCTGTGCCTTTTAAAGAGCCTAAAGGTTAGTCTTGAGGGTTACATAATTATACAGCCTTAAATGTGAAAAAAATCCTCCTCTAGGCCTACAGTACCTTGTATCAAGGCCAAGAAGTAGTGTATGCAGAGGCACAAATGTAAACAGATCTCTTTCATTGAATCATGAATTTTCATGTTACTCCTACATGAGAATGTCAGTGAGTCAAGTGCATATCCTTCATTATTTGTTACTGCTTTGTCCTGATGACAGATGTGTTTGGTCCACAACCTATTCAGGTCAACCAGGGCAAAAGGTCCACTGCAAGGCATCACACACTTACAATCATTCACACCCAGAGCCAATTCACTTACTGCAACATTTTTGCGAACAGGGAGGAAAAGGAGTACCCATAGTAAACCCTCATAGATTTTCAATGAACATGCGAAACTCCACACAGACAGTAACCTTCTCACTCCCTTTCCCTCCATGCAAAGAGTGGCTGTATTTGCTCTATACAATTCCCATACTAATACACATTTTTATTGTGCAAAAGTTGTTTGCTAACATTTAGCCCATTGCACTTTTTGATGCAATATTTGGTAATACCGTACTGATTGACAGGACCTGTCATACTGAGAACTGAAAAATGAGCAATTTGAGTTATAGGTCTTGGAGGTGATAGTTCCCTTACTAGTGCTTCCCTACTAACTCCTACTAATCCTCTGTTTCCCAGCAGGTACTGTACACCTCTTGGCTTCACAGCTTTGATCTGAAACTCTCTGAAAAGTTATCATGGTTCATTCCTATCCACAGGGGCAAAGATTAGGGTCTTCAGTCTGACACCCCACCAAGAAAGGCAAGAGTTTGGCTGAAGACTCTTAATCGAAAAATACCCACACCTTTTCAAAATGGAGGGTAGAGGATTTTGAAGCAGCTTTTGGCTTTCTGATCGAGAACTGGGATGGGAGCCATTACACCTTCACATAGGAACACAGAGGGTGTGGAGAATAGAAAGTGTGAACAGCAAGGGACAGCTTTGGAGTGCTCTGGAAAAGGCAAGATGAAAGTCAGCACTGGTGATCCTTAGTCTTTCTAAAGTTTACACTTAGAATTTTGGAGACTTGTCATTGTTGGTATGTATAACTTTGTTATTCATCTTACAGAAATTTAAAAAATGCAAAATGGGATACTGTGTGATATTTACATTTTCAGTTGTTTCAGTGATGTTTAAACCTTTAGGTGCCACTCCAAAATGTTTCCCCATTATGGTCCCTGTAGTATTTGTGGATTACTGCGGTATAACAGATCATGCTGAAAATGTAATAATGCCACATCACAGTGTTAATAGTTCAAAAAAGAGTAAACCCAATAATTTAATTATGCAATGAGATCATCAGAGGGACAGCACAGGTTGGAAAATTGGGAGAAAATTCGAGAAGGAAGACTGAGATGGTTTGGACATGTGCAGAGGAGGGATAGTGGATATATTGGTAGGAGAATGTTGGAGATGGAGCTGCCAGGCAAGAGACGGAGAGAAAGACCAAAGAGGAGTTATATGGTTGTGATAAATGAAGATATGCAGGGAGTTGGGGTGAGAGTAGAGGATGCGGGGGACAGGGTGAGGTGGAAATGTTTAATTCGCTGTGGCGACCCCTGATAAAGGGAGAAGCCGAAAGAAGGAGCCGAAAGAAGAAGAAAAAGAAGAAGAAGAATAAGAATCAAAGTCAAGGGACTTATACATGTGTAAACGATGCAGATCTGAAATTTTGAAAAGCTTGCCCAAGTTCCCTTCAAATTGACCAAAAGAGCCAAAAGAGCCTTTTTTTTTTTTAGCTTACTGAGGTTAAGGTTAGGTGTAGTAATTATGGGTCAATAGAAAGTCCCACAGTGATAGAAGGACAAACTGACATCCATTTCAGGCATCTAAATACCGCAAGCTCACTTCAAGGTCTTTATAAATTAACATAGCTTCTATTATTAAAACTAGATAAGGCACTGTATGTTAGACAGTCACAGAATGTAATTACCTCTTTGTCAGATAAGGTCCTGATGCAGTGGCAACTCTTCTGACCACATTCAAGATACAGAAGCAGGGAGAAGGCCAAGGACTTGCTATCTCCAATTTGATATTTCAAATCATTATCCATGTTGGAGAAAACACTCCTTCTTTCTGTTCCAAGTGAGTTCATTTCAAAGTAAGGGAAGATCATTTTCTTCTAATACATTAGTTTATTTATTTTTATATAGCTGATTTATATTCAGGTGGACAGTAAACCTTTTTCTCTTAGGTCTTCGTCTGGGTAAGTTTGGCCAAAAATCCCACTTTTTCCCTCATTCAAGCTTTTACTGGTATTGTACTTTGCATGTTTCTTTATTAAAGTCTGTTATTACGTAACATCGAACCACAAGAACATATATTTAACATATTTTCAAACACCTGTAGCTTAAGAGCCAGGTGCTGGAAACAGCAGTTCCTGAGGACCTGTGTTTGAACCATGGGTTGAGCTTGCAGCATGAACATTTAGAAGAGGGATTAGAGAATGCCACAATGGACTGGTGTCAGGAGTGGAACTTTAAGTCATCATACAAACACTGTGTTGCTAACATCAATAACCTGCATAAAGTCATACTTCCTTAGCTTCTCCTAGACAAAAGTGAACTTAAATGGAAAGTAAAATGTTCTGAAGCAAAAATCCTCCAGTAATCTCACTTCTCTCCCATTGAGTTTTAGAAGGAAACATAATAAAGACCCACACTGCATTGCAAAACAGCTTATGTTGAGTGTTTAGAATAAGCCGGGGTGTGTCATTCTGTGCCTTCTTACCAGTGTGCTGTCACTTTTAGACTGTCTGTCATCACCATCTGTCTGTAATAGGGGTTGTTTCCGGGGAGTACAATGACATTCTGTCATTAATGCATACTTATGTGGTATGTCATGTTATGACAGCCATTGATGAATAACAGCTTATAACACTATTCTGCATGCGATAACATATGGACAGGCTCACAGGAGAATATTTCAAGTGGGGGGCTGCAAACATAATCTAAGAGTATACACAAATGGATTCCAGAGGGACCTGAGATCCTGGACTTTTGCCCTCAGACTGTATAAGTTCCCATTTGACTGCCCTATATAACAAGTGTGTTTTATAGGGCCTTCCAGTGGCTTACAAAAGCATACATCTTGAATACAGTCGCTAAACTGTGTCTCATCAACAGGGTCTCATCCACAGCTGTGCTTTTTTCAAAAACGAATTTTCAATCAAGCAATATAGTGGATTGGATTGGCTTTGGTTCCAAGCATTTCCCTGCTCTTGGGCACCATTTTCATGCCTCCTATTAATATTTGAACTAAACAGCAGCCATAGCTACACTCATCAGCACAATATTCAACAGCTAATTAAACATTACTGAGACTTTAAGGGTTCCGTTTCTCTTCACCATTAAAACAACAGCATTTATGATTAAAACATATATACCAGTTTAAACTGATTAACTTGTTTTGCCATCTGGAATCAAGGGCATGTTATCACATAAGAAACCTTATTCATATATGAAAATATTCAAATGTATTATATATTCATTATTCAAATTTGAAAAGAGTTCTAAAAATTTACATTTTGGTAAAACAGTTTAATCTCAATCTGAAAAAATATGGTTTAGTCTCAGAGAAAGTTTTAGTCTGAGAAAAAAATCCCTCATCAACAAAAAATATTTTAACAAAACCACATGCCTCAATTATTGCATGTAATATTTTGTTCCACCTCCCTTTGCCAATAAAACAGCAGTTAGTCTTCTCCTATAACACCTTAGAAGGCTGAAGGATACAGAGCAGAGAATTTGAGAGTATTCCTCTTTGCAGCATCTCTCCAGACTGTCCTTTGTCCTCCCTTGTGCAATCTTCTCTTTAGTTGACCACTCAGGTTTTCTATGTAGTTTAAATCAGAGGACTGAGTACCGTGAAAGAAGTTTTATTTTGTGTTCAGTAAACCATTTTTGTGTTGACCTTGACATGTTCTGAATAACTGTCCTGCTGGAAGTTCCAGTGATAATTTTTTGCCTTTTGGCAAATGTAGACAAATTTAGATTTAAAATATCCTGATGTCTATTATTATAATGTAATTATGCCATGTAACAAGGTTCCAAGTTCATTTGGAGGAAAAACAGCCTCACATCATAAAATTACAGATCCTACACCATGCTCAACAGTGGACATCAGTCATCATTTTTTGTGTGTCAAACATGGAGTGTTTGAAAAAAAATGTGATTTCATATGGAACATAGAACACAGTTCCACTCAAAGTACTAGTGGCATTTAGCAAACTTCAGGCACTTACGTTTTTGGTTAAATCCCAGGAAAGTATTTTCCCTTGAAAGCTTTACAAATAATCTTTTGGCATGTAGTTGGCATCTGATTGTAATTTTGGAGTGTTGGTGAGCCTATGATGTTATATTTTTTCTGTATTTTCAAATTTCCCTCTCATACCATCCTCCTCACTGTGTGTGGGGGCATAATAAACTTCAGTCGGCATCCAGGCAAGTTTGTCACAGTTCCAGTTTACTGGAATTTTTAAATAATTGCCCTAACTATAGGTATGGACATTTCCATGTGAGTACCTTTTTAATAGCCATTTTCTGACTTATGAAGGTCAACACACTTTTCTCTTATTTGAATTGTGTATTCTCTTGGATTTCTCATGTTCAAGAAAATTTGATCTGTGTCATCTCATATATACATACTCCCGTGAAACAGGAAGTCATTAATTACTGCTTGAAAGTCCTAGATACTCTGGTCAACTTAAAAATGGAAAACAGAAATGGAAAAAACACTTCACTTCAGTTATATTTTGTTCCTAAAAATTTCTAGTGGTCCCAATAAAGAAAGTGGCAGATTTGGTTTTGTTAAAATTAGTTATTTATTAATGAAGGATATTTTTCTCAGACTACATTTACTTAAACTAAAGACATGATTTTTCAAATTTTTCAGTGTGAGAATAAGCTAATTCTCCACAACATGAATGTATTATTACACAGTTTACTCATCTTTAACAAGGGTGCCAATAATTTTGGAGAGGACTACAAGTATAGTTGTAGCCAGATTGTATAACTAGGTGAATTTAGATTTAATCTAAGGTCTCAAAGCTGTAAATAGCTGTCACTCCTTCAGAATAGTTTTCAAGCTGAAGATATCTCAAATTTAACTGTGTGCAGATGTGTGCGTACTGTGTGGCTTTTTCCCCGCAATGTAATGCACAGATTACTTAAAATTATAGTGGTAGTTCCACTGCTGTTATGTATAATATATTCACTTTGACACTGTTTTGAATCATACAATTTAATAATTTACATAGCAAGTATTTCAGATTGCGATGGAACAGCTTCAGAATGGTTAAGGTACTGGCCCACACAGACTAGATGGTCCAGGTTCATGCCTCAGCACTGTCAATCTACCATTGTTGGGTCCATGAATATGTGAACCTCTAGGATTAGCAGTGAATTTGAAGGTGAAATTAGAGTCAGGTGTTTTTAATCATTGGGATGACAATCAGGTGTGTGTGGGAACCCTGTTTATTTAAAGAACAGCTATCTATCAAAGTCTGCTCCTCACAACACGTTTGTGAAAGTGTATCATGCCACGAACAAAGGAGATATCTGAGGAGCTGTAACGGCTGGCGGCGAGGGAAGGAGACGAACGCAGGTTAGAATAAAGAAAACCAGGATTTATTGGAAAAACAATAAACAAGGCACACACACAGCGAACTCAGGCGAGGGTGAACACGGGTGGAAAACGCAAACTCAGCCGAGGCTGTAAAACGGGTGGAACGTAAATTAAACAAGAAAACAAACCTGGACGAGGAGTGGAACCGGGCGCGTTAGGGACGCGGTGCCGGACGAGATACGGTAGGGACGCGGAGATGACGAGCGTTTGGGACGCGGCGATGATATCAATAATCCGCGTCTACCGTCTCTACCGTCAGCGTTTAAGTAGGGGGCCTCACAGCTGGAGGTGATCAGTGCGATCGCCGTGAGGTCCCCTGATTGGTCCGGGGGACAGCAGATACGGCAGGCGCGGCCAGGTAGCGTGACAGTGCCCCCCCCCAAAGAGTCCGAGCCGGAGCGTAGGACTCCAAGGAAGAACCGCGGGGGTGGCTCCGCCTCAGGAGGCCTCCTGGCCGGACGGACCCGAGGAGGGGACTGCCAGCAGTCGGCCGGTCGGCGCGTGGAAGCACCGACGCTTGACAGCAGAGACGAGGCGGCGACGCTTGACAGCAGAGACGAGGCGGCGACGCTTGGCAGCGGAGTCGACGACGTGACGCTTGGCAGCGGAGTCGACGGCGTGACGCTTGGCAGTGGAGTCGACGACGTGACGCTTGGCAGCGGAGTCGACGACGTGATGCTTGGCAGCGGAGTCGACGACGACGTGATGCTGGAGAGCAGAGTCGACGGCGACGTGATGCTGGAGAGCAGAGTTGACGACGACGTGACGCTTGAGAGCAGGGTCGACGAGTCGATGCTTGAAAGCAGAGTCGACGACCTGGGTCTCCGTGGAGGAGACAGTCTGTGAAAAGGGTTCCCCTGGAGGGGACAGTCTGTGAAAAGGGTTCCCCTGGAGGGGACAGTCTGTGAAAAGGGTTCCCCTGGAGGGGACAGTCTCTGAAAGGGTTCCCCTGGAGGGGACAGTCTCTGAAAGGGTTCCCCTGGAGGGGACAGTCTCTGAAAGGTTTTCTCTGGGGGTTGCGGCCGTTAGAAAGGCCTCAGACGGGGTCTCCGTGGAGGAGACTTGCTCATACGGGGTCTCCGAGGAGGAGACTTGCTCTGACGAGGTCTCCGTGGAGGCTGTGGCCTTTGGGAAGGCCTCTGACGAAACTTGGGCCTTTGGAAAGGCTTCTGACGAGACTCGGGCCTTTGGAAAGGCTTCTGACAAGACTCGGGCCTTTGGAAAGGCTTCTGACGAGACTCGGGCCTTTGGAAAGGCTTCTGATGAGGATGGAGCCTTTAGAAAGGCTTCTGATGAGGATGGAGCCTTTAGAAAGGCTTCTGATGAGGATGGAGACTTTAGAAAGGCTTCTGATCAGGATGGAGCCTTTAGAGAGGCTTCTGATGAGGATGGAGCCTTTAGAGAGGCTTTTGATGAGGATGGAGCCTTTAGAAAGGCGTCTGATGAGGATGGAGCCTTTAGAAGGCTTCTGGTGCCCTGGGGGCAGCCACTGGAACTGCAGACGTCCCGGGGGCAGCCACAGGAACTGCAGACACCCTGGAGGCAGCCACTGGAACTGCAGACGTCCCGGGGGCAGCCACTGGAACTGCAGACGCCCAGGAGGACATCAGTTCCCGTGAGGCCCAGCAGGAGGCCGTCAGTTCCCGTGAGGCCCAGCAGGAGGCCGTTAGTTCCCGTGAGGCCCAGCAGGAGGCCGTCAGTTCCCGTGAGGCCCAGCAGGAGGCCATCAGTTCCCGTGAGGTCCAGTATGAGGTCGTCAGTTCCCGAGAGGCCGTGTGCATGATGAGGGCCTCGGTTGCAGTAAACGGTTGGGTTACCGCATTTTCCCTCAGGCTCCGCCCAGAGAGGAAGCCCCCGGACAGGACAATGGGGTCTAAGGGGCCCATCATTAAGGAGCCCTGGCTTCATCTCGGGCTCCTTAGGAGGGGGGATATGTCACGGATTGCCGGTGTCTTGGACTGTAAGTGCCCCTCCTTGCTGCATGGGGGCGATCCGGACTATTGCTGTAGTGGTGCTCCACCAGACTGTGAAGCACCAGAAGGAGAGGCTAGGGCCCTGATTAGTATGACTTTCAGGTGTTCTTCTGGGTATTTAGGCAGGGTCCCAGCCCTCCCAGGACGTGGGTCAAATGTTTGGGACAATCTCTCTTTTGACTGTTGCGGCATTTGGCGGAGATGCTCCGTTCGCTTTCTTTCCCTCTTTCAAGATCGTCGGGATCTATGTTTCGTTTGCGGTAAGCCCGGTCACATTCTTTTAGGTGTTCATAATCACCTAAAAAGGCAAAGCTGGTTTTTGGTCACAAGTATAAACTTCCTATTAATCATCAGATTTATGTTTGGTCACCAGATACAGACTAATGAATATGTTGATCTAGGCTTATTTTGTATTTTGAAGCACTTCATTCTAAGAAATAACGACCTTATTACTCCCAGATGAGGAATGCTGGTTACAGCAACATTTTTCTTATCTGCTTAATCCTTGGTCACATGTAGCTGGAAAGTGGGTGCCTAGGCAGCGGTGCAAGGGAGGGAACAACCCTAGACAGGGTGCCAATCCATAGGGTACAGACACACACATGAAGGAAGTAAGGACTAAACCCTTATCCAGAGCGACTTACCATTGCTACAGTCTTACAAGCCAAAGCAACTGTGGGTTACGTGTCTTGCTCAAAGAACCAACAGTGGCAGCTTAGCAGAAGCGGGAATTTGAATCATGGACCTTCTGGTCTATTGGCCAGTATCTTAACCACTAGACTACCACAGTCCCCCATACTAATGACAAATTAGAAACATTTATTAACCTAACAAATGTCTTTTGGACTGTGGGAGGACACCAGACTAAACCCATGCCGACACAGAGAGGACATGCAGACTGCACAGAGAAATAATTCAGACCACTCCACCTGGAATCAACGTCATTCCCGGGGAGCTTGTTGATGAGGCTACCAACTGAGCCACCACACCACTCGCAACATAACATTCAAAGCAATTTCAACAAAAAGCCTATAAAAATATACTATAGAGATCAATAAATAAAATGAAATTAGATGTGAAAGTGAAATAAAATATGACCCCAAATCAGAAAAAGTTGACATGGTATGATGGTATTGAGATGGTAAGCCAATAAGTTCTATCCATCCACAAAATGTTTTTTTCTATAATTGGCAGCAATTTTCTTTTTGGAGAGTAGTGGCTTTCTTCATCCAGTCCTTCTTAGCCAATGCTAGAGGTTCACAACCTTTTGCCACTCACAAATAAGTAATATTGGATCATTTTACATATATACAGTGGGGCAAAAAAAGTATTTAGTCAGCCACTGATTGCGCAAGTTCTCCTACTTAGAAAGATGAGAGAGGTCTGTAATTTTCATCATAGGTACACTTCAACTATGAGAGACAAAATGAGAGAAAACAAAATCCAGGGATACATTGTAGATTTTTTAAGATAATTTAATGGTAAATCATGGTGGAAGATAAGTATTTGCTCACCCACAACCAAAGAAGCTTTCTGGCTCTCATGGACCTGTAACTTCTTCTTTAAGAAGCTCTTCTGTCCTCCACTCGTTACCTGTATTAATGGCACCTGTTTGACCTCATTTATCTATATAAAAGACACCTGTCCACAGCCTCAAACAGTCAGACTCCAAACCCAACCATGGCCAAGATCAAAGAGCTGTCGAAGGACACCAGTTAGAAAATTGTAGACCTGCACCAGTCGTGTCCCCCTGCTTAAGCCAGTACATGTCCAGGGCCCATCAAAGTTTGCCGGAGAGCAGATGGATGATCCAGAAGAGGATTGGGATAATATCAAGTGGTATAATATCAGAATTTTGATAAAAACTCAACTCGTCGTTGTTTGGAGGAAGAAGAATGCTGAGTTGCATCCCAAAAACACCATACCTACTGTGAAGCATGGGGGGTGGAAACATCATGCTTTGGGGCTGTTTTTTTGCAAAGGGGATAGGAACGACTGATCGGTGTTAAGGGAAGAATGAACGGGGCCATGTATCGTGAGATTTTAAGCCAAACCTCCTTCCATCAGTGACAGCATTGAAGATGGAACATGGCTGGGTCTTCCAGCATGACAATGATCCCAAACACACCACTCGGGCAATGAAGGAGTGGCTCCGTAAAAAGCATTTCAAGGCCCTTTAGTGGCCTAGCCAGTCTACAGACCTCAACCCCATGGAAAATTTGTGGAGGGAGTTGAAAGTCTGTGTTGCCCAGTGACAACCCCAAAACATCACTGCTCTAGAGGAGATATGCATGGAGGAATGGGCCAAAATACCAGCTACAGTGTGTGTCAACCTGGTGAAGACTTACACAAAACGTTTGACCTCTGTCATTGCCAACAAAGGTTATGTTACAAAGTATTGAGTTGAACTTTTGTTATTGACCAAATACTTATTTTCCACCATAATTTACAATTACATTCTTTAAAAATCCTACAATGTGATTGTTAGAGGGTCTACTTTCCAATGCTAGAGGGCGACTTTGGACTGCTTATCCTTCAGTAGGCTCTCTGGCAGCCGCTGCAACCGGGACGCCTGTCAGTAAAGCGTTCTAAATGCAGCAGATATGCAACACCTGCTACTCCTGGCTATTTAAGAGCTTCACTGGTCATAGTAGGTGTTGCATCATTGCAATCAACACGCTGCTAATGCCCTGCAATCGTCGCTGTGGCTTTACTGAGCAATCGCCGGTTCTTTGCATGTTTTGAGACCTCACCCGTCTCATATGCTCACTGAGCATTCACTGGCTCTTCCGCTTCCGTTTCTCCTTTTCTGTTTTTGGAGTTTGTGAGGGACAGCGGACGGACTGAGCTCATTTAGGAGCTCAGTCCCCGTAGGGCTGGGAAGCCTGAGATAATCTTTGTTCAGGGCTTAGTCCTAGTGTAGGATAAGCTTTTACGTTTTTCTTTCACTCTTCTGTGATCAGTATTCGAACGATCGCTTCATTATTTCCTCGTCCTCGGACACTTGGCGTTGCTTTTTCCGACGAAAGACGTGCCTCCGTGTCGAGTGACGTCAGTCCACCCTCCCTTCACTCTCTGTTCAGCGAGAGCCGGAGCTCTTGTGTGTGTGCGTGCCTGCGCTTTCCCTCACACACATTTAAGTTCACTTCTACCACCTGGAGCTAACTGCATTTAGGTCCCAACCCTTACGTTTTACTTTACCCAGTTCGTCATTTTCCTTTTCTTTTTTAAAAGTATGGCGAACCGTAACAGAATGTTGCAACCAGCATGGGACCCAGCGTTAACTCCTGGGACTTCCAGTTGGGAAGTCCCCATTCGCTGTAAGTGGCGGTCGATCTTTTTTGGGTCTTTTTTAACTCTGGGGTGCCCATTGAGTGGCTGTGGTGTGCTGGTTACTCACCTTTGGCCACCTAATCCCCCAGAGCAGCCCAATTCCCGCCACGGCAAGCGTCGGTGTTCCGGTCAGGGTAAGCCTGTACTCCAGGCTCCCACAGTATATTTGGTGTCTGAGCCTGACCCTGCTGAAGCTCCCGACCCTCCCAGGTTGGCAAACTCCTCCATGGTCGAAATTTCACAACGTAATCGGCCCCGTATGTTTAGTGTTACACAGGGGGGCCGACCCGTGGCCGAATAAATGGAGGAATTTTATTGTGCGGGGAGTGAGAGCTGTCTAGAAGACGTGCTGCTCATGGCCTTTTTCGAGAGAGGCCTGGACTACTGGCTGGAGATGGAGCTTTGGCCATATCTCCCCACCACCTCCCTGGCTGCTCTGTGTGACCTGGCCATTCACACCGAGGCGGCGGTTCTATCCTGGAAGGTTGAGGTGGGGCCTTTATTCCAAACACCACCTTTGATAGCGCCATCTAGTTTCATATGTGAACCTGCCACACTTGTCTTCTCCATGCCTGAGCACATCGCGCTTGTAAGCTCTAAAGTTGAGCATTTGGCGCCCCCTAGCTCTGAACCTGGGCTCAACGCACTCGTAAGCCCCGCATCTGAGCAGGAAAGCTTCATGCCTGGGTATTTGGCGCTTCCTGGCCCCGTACATGAGCTCGCTGCGCTCAAACGGCCCGTATCTGAGCACTTAAGTTGATCGTTGGTCCAGATACCAGCGCCCCGGTCATCTAGACCGATTCCTGCACTGCGATCGTTGGTCCCGATCCCCGTGCCCTGGTCATCAAGACCGATTCCTGTGCCGCGATCGTTGGTCCCGATCCCCGCGCCCCGGTCATCTAGACCAATTCCTGCGGCGCGATCGTCAGTCCCGATCCCCACGCCCCGGTCATCAAGACTGATTCCTGCGCCGCAATCGTCGATCCCGATCCCCAATAGGTGTTGCATCATTGCGATCAACACACTACTAGTGCCCTGCAATCATCACTACACCTTTTACTGAGCGATTGCCGGTTCTTTGCATGTTTTGAGACCTCACCCGTCTCATATGCTCACTGAGCATTCACTGGCTCTTGCTCTTCCGTTTCTCCTTTTCTGTTTTTGGAGTTTGTGAGGGACAGCGGACGGACTGAGCTCGTTTAGGAGCTCAGCCCCAGTAGGGCTGGGAAGCCTGAGGTAATCTTTGTTCAGGGCTTAGTCCTAGTGTAGGATAAGCTTTTACATTTTTCTTTCGCTCTTCTGTGATCAGTATTCGACGGTCGCTTCATTATTTCCTTGTCCTCGGACGCTTGCTGTTGCTTTGCGCCTGCGCGTTCCAACGAGAGATGTGCCTCCGTGTCGGGTGACGTCAGTCCCCCCTCCATTCACTCTCCCTTCAGCCCGAGCCGGAACTCTTGTGTGTGTGCGTTCCTGGGCTTTCCCTCACACACACAGGAGCCAGCTTTTGTTGGTTTTTGTTCTGATCTGCCTCAGTGGTCTGGTGGCTTGTTCGGTTAAACCGCTGATCCCCACCGCAGCCGACCAGGGTTTGACTCCCAGCCACTGAGGTAGTGTCACTTATTAATTTCTGTTTTATTAATTATAGTTTTATTTCTTTATTTTATTTCAGTTCACTTCTACCACCTGGAGATAACTGCATTTGGGTCTCAACAATTACATTTTACTTTACATGGTTCGTCATTTTCCTTTTCTTTTTTAAAAGTATGGCCCATGATGAAAATTACAGACCTCTCTCATCTTTCTAATTAGGAGAACTTGCACAATCAGTGGCTGACTACATACTTTTTTGCCCCACTGTAACATTATACATATACAGTATAGGCAATCACACTATTGTTATCCAAAAATCTTATTTTTCTTCCTTCTTCTTCTTCTTATTATTATTATTAATCCACGTTTTTGTCAGGCTTTCAACTGCCGCAGCTTTCGAAATACTGACCCCGTTCCAGCGCAATTGCGTCCGGGCGGGTCGGGAATGGTGTACTTGTATAGGGCCAATCATAACTCAGTCAGTCTTTTGACATAGGGCTACGAAACTCAGCAGGCTTGGTCACTGGTGAAATCTGAGATGACATGTTATGCCCATGGGGCCCCTGTGGACCCCGACTGGGCACTGGGGCCCCTGCCGGGCCAATGATCATAAGTCAGTCAGTTTTCGACCTATTGCCACGAAATTCGGCAGGCTTGGTCCCGGGAGCAATCTGAGGTGACATGTGATGCCCATGGGGCCCCTGTGGACCCTGGCTGGGCACTGGGTCCCTTGGCGGACCAATGACCGTAACTCAGTCAGTTTTCTACCTATTGTCACAAAATTCGGCAGGCTTCATCACGGGTGCAATCTGCGGTGACATTTGATGCCCATAACAACCCAGAGGACCCCGGCTAGGCACTGGGACCCCTGGTGAGCCAATGACCGTAAGTTAGTCAGTTTATGACCTATTGCCACAAAATTCGGCAGGCTTGATCACGGGTGCAATCTGAGGTGACATGTGATGGCCATGGGGCCCATGAGGACCCCAGCTGGGCACTGGGGCCCCTGGCGGGCCAATGACTGTAACTCAGTCAGTTATTGGCCTATGGCCACAAAATTCACCAGGCTTGGTCACGGGTGCAATCTGAGGTGACATGTGATGCCCATGGGGCCCCTCTAGACCCTCGCTGGGCACTGCGTCCCCTGGCAGGCCAATGACTGTAGTTTTTTTTCGACCTACGCCATGAAATTTGGCAGGCTTAGTCCTGGAGGCACCCTGGGGTGCCCATGAGGTATACTAAGGGTCGGCCATTGCAGAGTGGCAATCACAGAGTGGCAATCACACTCACATTTTCACTCACATATCTAGTTTTGTCAGGCTTTCAATGGTCGCAGCTTTCGAGATATCGACCCTGTTCCAGCACCATTGCATCCAGTCGGGTCGGGAATGGTGTGCTTGTATAGGGCCTTTAGGTCGGACTTGGGCCCCACAAAGTCCCAAATTTTCCCATAGGAAATGAATGGGCCAAAAGTTAACGAATCATAACTCAGTCAGTTTTTCACATTGGGCTACGAAACTCAGCAGGCTTGGTCACGGGTGCAATCTAAGATGACATTTTGATGCCTATGGGGACCCTGTCGACCTCAGCTGGGCACTGGGGCCCTTGGCAGGCCAATGACCGCAACTCAGTCAGTTTTCGACCTATAGCCACGAAATTCGGCAGTCTTGGTCCCGAGTGCTATCTGAGGTGACATGTAATGCCCATGGGGACCCTGTCGACCCTGGCTGGGCACTGGGGCCCCTGGCAGGCCAATGACCCAACTCAGTTATTTTTCAACCTACGGCTGCAAAATTCGGCAATCTGCAATCTGCAATCTGAGGTGACATGCGATGCCCATGGGGCACCTGTGGAAATAAAAAATCAGTTGTTTTAAAACCAAATAGAGTAAGGTATTTAAAAAAACCGAATTCTATTATTTATTTTAAAAAGGGTGTAAATAAAACAAATTTAGACCGCAGAAACAAATATAATAAATTAAAAAATAAAAACATAGTAAAATGAAACATGATATTTAAAAAAATATATATATATAATGTAAAATCAAGTAAAATTAATAAAAAGGATAAAAATAAAAAAATGTAATAATAAAATCACAAAGAAATAATAATAAAACTGACGTATAGAGTGCGGATGGGGCTTGTCTATTTTTCATTTAATCCATTAGGTGCAATTGTACACAGAGTTTTGATCCTTCTCCGTTCCGCTCTCAATCTTTGTTTTCTGGACCAAGTGCTATGGTTAGGGATGGGGTTAGGGTTTAGGGTTGTGGTTAGGGGTTAGGGTTGTGGTTGGGGTTAGGGGTTAGGTTAGCTTTATGGCTGGGTTAGGGTCAGGGTTGTGGGTTAGGGTTTAGAGTTAGGGTTAGGGTTTAGAGTTAGGGTTAGATTTTTGGAGGTTGTGGTTAGGGGTTAGGGGTTAAGGTTATGGTTGGGGTTAGGGTTGGGGTTAGGATTAGAGTTAGGGTCAGGGTTAGGGCCGGGGTTAGGGTCAGGGTTACTGTTAGGGAAAGGTTAGGGGTAGGATTAGAGGTAGGGTTAAATTTTACGGTTAGGAAAGTTTCGTTTATTGTTAAGGTTAGGAGGGTTTGGGATAGGAGGGTTAGGGTTATGGTTAGGGTCAGGGTTAGGATTAGGTCTTAGGGGTTCAGGGTTAGAGTTAGGGTTAGGTTTGGGTGAGAATACAATGACTCTCCCATCACTACACCATAGCATGGTTTAGATAGCGTCAGGGTTAGGGTCAGGGTTAGGATTAGGTCTTAGGGGGTTAGGGTTAGGGTTGTGTGAGAATACAATGACTCCCCCCATCACTACACCATAGCATGGTTTAAATAGGGTTAGGGTCAGGGTTAGGGTTAAGGTTAGGAGTTGGGGTTAGGGTTACAGTTAGGGTTAGGGAAGGGTTAGGGGTCAGGGTTAGGGTTAGGATAATTAGCGATAGGAGTGTTAGCATTTGGAGGGTTAGGAGGGCTAGGGTTAGGGTTAGGGATTAGGGTTAAGGGTTGGGGTTAGGGGTACGGGTTGTGGTTGGGGTTAGGGGCTAGGGTTAGCTTTATGGCTGGGTTAGGGTCAGAGTTAGGGGTTAGGGTCAGGGTTAAGGATTAAGGTTTAGGGTTAGGGATAGAGTTAGGGTCAATGTTAGGGTTGGGGTTAGGGTTGCGTTAGGTTTAGTGTTAGGAAAGGGTTAGGAGTAGGTTTAGGGGTAGGGTTAGATTTTACGGTTAGGAGGGTTTGGTTTAGGGTTAGGGTTAGGGGTAGGAGGGTTAGGGTCATGAGGGTTACAGTTATGGTTAGATTTAGGGTCAGGGTTAGGGATTATGGTCAGGGATAGGGTTAGGATTAGGTCTTATGGGTTCAGGGTTAAGGTTAGGGTTAGGTTTATGTGAGAATACAATGACTCCCCCATCACTACACCGTAGCATGCTTTAGATAGGGTTAGTGGTTAGGGGTTGGGGTTATGGTTACAGTTAGGATTAGGGTAGGGTTAGGGTTAGGAGGGTTAGCAATAGGAGGGTTAGTGTTTGGAGGGTTAGGTTTAGAGTTTGGGTTAGGGGTTAGGGTTGGGGTTAGGGGTTAGGAATTGGGGTTAGGGGTTAGGAATTGGGGTTAGGGGTTAGGAGTAGGATTAGGGGTTAGGGTTAGAGGTTAGGATTAGGGGTTAGGGGTTGTTAGGGTTAGGGTCATCGTTAGGGGTTAGGGGTTAGGTTTAGGATTAGAATTAGAGTCAGGGTTAGGGTCGAGGTTAGGGT
Source organism: Ancistrus triradiatus (assembly GCA_025084515.1). Classification (NCBI taxonomy): domain Eukaryota; kingdom Metazoa; phylum Chordata; class Actinopteri; order Siluriformes; family Loricariidae; genus Ancistrus; species Ancistrus triradiatus. Next base: position 876 of record JAJAGP010002626.1, on the reverse strand, counting down.
TAGTTCTAGGGAAAGGTTAGGAGTAGGTTTAGGGTTAGATTTTAGGGTTAGGAGGGTTTGGTTTATTCTTAGGGTTAGGGTTAGGAGGGTTTGGGTTAGGGTTAGGGCTATGGTTCGGGTTAGAGTCAAGATTTGGGTCAGGGTTAGGGGTTAGGGTTAGGGGTTAGTGTTAGAATTAGGTCTTAGGGGTTCAGGATTGGGGTTAGGGTTAGGGTTAGGTTTGTGTGAGAATACAATGACTCCCTTATCACTACACTGTAGCATTTTTAGATAGGGTTAGGGTCAGGGTTAGGGTTAAGGTTAGGGTTAGTGGTTAAGGGTTGGATTAGGGTTAGGGTTAAGGGTTACAGTTAGGGTCAGCATTTTTAGATAGGGTTAGGGTTAAGGTTAGGGTCATGGTTAGAATCAGGGTTAGGGTTAGGAGGGTTACAGTTATGATTAGATTCAGGGTCAGGGTTAGGGGTTAGGGTTACGGTCAGGGATAGGGTTAGGATTAAGTCTTATGGGTTCAGGGTTAAGGTTAGGGTTAGGTTTATGTGAAAATACAATGACTCCCCCATCGTCAACCCCGGGTGGGCACTGGGGCCCCTGGCGGGCCAATGACCGTAATTCAGTCTGTTTTTAAAGTACAACCATGAAGTTTGGCAGGCTTGGTCCCGGGTGCAATCTGAGGTGACAAGTCATGCCCATGGGGCCCAGAGGACCCCGACTGGGCACTGGGGCCCCTGGCGGGCCAATGACTGTAACTCAGTCAGTTATTAAAATTTGGCCACGGAATTTGGCAGGCTTGGGCCCGGGTGCAATTTGAGGTAACATGTGATGCCCATGGGGCCCCTCCAGACCCTTCCTGGGCACTGGGTCCCCTGGCAGGCCAAT
>JAJAGP010002625.1:0-105615 GCA_025084515.1 Ancistrus triradiatus | reverse complement strand
TTTTTATACAATAAAATCTCTGAACCAACTGCATCTGTATGTTTTAGGAGTTTCTCCAGGTATTAGTAATGCAGCTTTCAACTAGACATGGATAAGAAATAAATAAGATCTCAGTGGTGTCTTATGTTTCTTACTTGGATCTCTTTTATGTCTGAATAGAAGCTTATTGTCTTTAAATGTTCATATAAGACATAAATGAGAGACATATAAGACATCATTCAGCAGTCAATCAGTCTAGAATGAGATCTTAGGCTTTTCTCCATTGTCTCTCCAATGTCTTTATATAAACATATAAAGATATATATACAAATAATTTCTTAGGTGTTTCTCCTTTTTTTCTCCTAAGGGGGGTTTAGGAGAAATAAATCAGAAATAGGTAAGCCTTTGTTGAGACAAAATTAAGAACTTATCTATTACTCCTGAAACATAGAAAAGACGATCTTAAGAAATACTTTTTTCCTTTGGGTAGTCTTTTGTCTTATCTGACCAAAAAAACTTTCACCACATGCCATCACAGACTCAGTATGGCACTTTTTCACAAAAGGCTTCTTTCTTGCCACGCTGCCATACAGGCCAGCCTTCTTCAAAGCTTGTGAGATTATCTTCACATGCACAGATCAACATATCCTAGCCATAAAGACTTTGGTCTCTTGGTAGTATAGCTGATGAATATGCTCTTGTCTCTGTCATCCAGTTTGAAGGAATGGACCAATTTAGGCAAAGCAAATTAAATGGCACTGGCAACTGCACCATCATAACCCCTTTGATAATCAAAAAGTCAAAAACATCTAACAACAGCAATGAAAATGTGTTGATTATAACAACAGCCCATTTAAGCTAAGAATAAAAATATTCCAACTTCACATAGTTTAGTCAGTGCCACAGAATGTTTCTCTAAGTCTGGTTTACTTGCCAAAAACTAAAAACAGAGCGATGGAAAGACCGTTTTTTGAGTGGAAATGAGGTACTCACGATTCAGAGGTAAGGTAAAATTAGCCACATCCTTCAGGGTGTGTTCTGCTTCCGGATGTTCTGTTTCATCCTTCACAACTTCTTTTTCACACAATGGCTCATCTGCACACAAAAAGAAATCAGAAATTTTGGTAGCCGAAAACAAAATAACAGCTAGCCGAGGCTAGGCTAGGCTAACGTTATATGCTAGAGTCCAGAACACAAAAAGTAATCCCAGCAAAACGTCCACAACAAAAAATAACAATCCAGGCCTGGATTGGCATGGCGTAGTGAAGCGAGGCTTGGCTTGGCGTGGCTTGGTGTGGCTTGGCTTGGCTTGGCTGGGTGTGGTGTGGCGTGGTGTGGTGTGGCATGGCATGGCATGGCTTGGATTGGCGTAGCTTGCATAGCATAGCAATCACTTAATAAAACGCAAACACGAACATCCGACCGAGGCCGAGATTATGCTACCCCAATGCAACTGGGAAAACATGACACTTATATATACAGAATCCCAGCTGCGTGCGGTAGCAATTAATGTCCACAACCAATGAAAAAAACAAGCAAAACAAAACACGATCAACGTAAAAGTCATGATCCACGGCCATCTTCCTCCTGCAAGGGATTGTCGCCGGAAAACAAAACAAAAACCGGGGGCAGCCCGTCTCATGGCAGCCCCTAGGAGGGTCATGGTCGACACCAAGCACTTGACCGTCAGTGCAACTGCACTTGACACGGGTGGGTGGCGGGATGCTGGAAGGAGGGCAAAGGCCCGGCTTGACAACAGGGTGAGGCAGCAAGCTCTGGATGTCCTCATGGCAAGACTCTCAGGAGCAGGCAGCCCCCAGCAAGGCCTCTTGAGAGCAGGTGGCCTCTGGCAATGCCCCTCGGGAGCAAGCGGCCCCTCGGGAGTAACACTTGGTCAGGTACTAAACAAAGCAACTGCTCAGAAACGGAGCCAATTTGATCAAGTAGTTTTGTTTGCTTGGAAACAAAACTAACCTGGTCAGGTTCAGTGTTGAACGGTGCTATCAGCTTGAGAATAGAGCTAACGAGTGCAACGTGCTTGGAAACTCAGCTAGGTGGCATTAACAGCTCAAAAAGGGAACCAAGGTGCTCAAGTGCAGAGCTAAGTGGCATTAATGGCTGGGAAATGGGTAAAACGGGCTGAGGTACTGAGCTATGGGGCATTAATGGCTCATATATGGAGCCAGCGTGCTCAATTACAGGGCTACGGGGCGCTAGCAGCTCAGGTGCTGGGCTACGGGGCGATAACAACTCATTAACGGAACTAACAGGTGCGGCGTGCACAGATACGAGGCTGACGTTCAAAAACAGAGCTAACATGCTCAAGTAAATGGTTATTGGGCGCTAGCGGCTCAGGTACTGTGCTACGGGGCGCTAATGGCTCATCAACGGATCTAACAGGCAGGGCGTGCACAGATATGGGGCTAGCAAGCTCAAAAACTGAGCTAGCATGCTCAAGAACAGGGTTACTGAGAGCTACGTGGCATGGCAAGCTCGGAGATGGGGCTAGCGAGCTCCGATGCAGTGTTACATGGTGCTTGCAGGTCATCTACGACCCATATGGCACACCAAGCTTGAAAACGGGAGTAGCGTGCTCAAATACCGGGTTACATGGTGCTAGCGGCTCATCAACAGAGCTAAGCAGCATGGCAAGCTTGGAAACTGGGTTAGCACTTGGATTTCCAGCCTGTCTTGCATTCCGTTCGCATTGGATTACCTCCTTATTTACGGATCCATCCACATCAGATTACCTGCCTGTTTCACGTTCCAGTCTGCGTAGGTTTTTTTGCCTGTTTTGTGTCTCGTCCACATTTGATTACCTACTCATTTTGCGGCTCTTTACCCACCCATTTTCAGCTCCACCTGTTGTGGAGTACCCACCTGTTTTGTGGCTCCGTTTGTTTTTGGACTGTCCCCATTTGCCACGCTTTTTCCTTTGTTTTGTTACCACGTTCCCCGCACACATCCTTTGTTTAATTGACTATTTCTTTCATTTCTAGTTTTGGTTCGGGTGTTTTAATTTAGTTTCCTAGGTGTGTTTTGTTATCTGTGTATTCCCTTAGTTCTCTTTATTATTTCCATAATAAACTGTAATTTAATTAGAACGCATAATAATCCACCCCCATGGAGACGGCGGGTCCTAGAGGATGTCCTAAGCATGCAGCTTCAAGAGGACAGCTGCCCCAGTTCCTGTACTGAAAATGTTCAGAATACTTCATTTCCTGAGGACGTCTTTTCCTGCCCTGAACTCACTTGTTTCAGTGTCGGCTACAAGGACATCTTTTCCAGTTCCTGTTCTGAGGATGCCTGTCCTGGGTCCAACCCCAATAACATCTGCTCCTGCTCCGAGGACACCCACTTCTGTGCCGCGCTGAGGATGTCCGCTCCTGTCCCGAGGACTCCTGTTTCCAAGCCGTACCCGTACCCTCCTTCCTGCCTCCCATCACCCACCTATGTCAGGTACAGCTGCCCCGATCATCAGGGCCCGGCGGCGACCACAACCCTCCTTGTTTGCATTGGATTACCTGCCTATTTTGCGTTCCATTTGTATTGGATTACGTCCCTGTTTCATGTTCCATTCGCGTTGGACTTTCTGCATGTTTTACATTCCATCTGGATTAGATTACCTGCCTATTTCGCAATCCATTTGCATTGAAATTTAAAAAAATCACAACGATATAGCAAATCTGGAGGTATGTTGTTGTTTCCTGCATTTTCTATCATAGGATCTAATAAGACTAATAATGTGAAATTTCCAGTACAGTACATTTGCTTCGACAGCAAAGCCAAATTAAACAGAAAATACACATTTACACATGACGCATATTCCGAAAAAAAGCAAGTTATTAATCATTTACAGGGTCTCTTATCATACTTATGAATAATTTTTGGACCCAAATGTTGATTGGTCCATATCGGACTGCTGGTTTGCATAAATAGGAATGAAAAGTTGGATTCTCATCAAAGCTGCTCAACAGCCATCATGAGGTCTCTGGTCTTTCTTTCGCTTGCGGGAGCTTGTTGTAAGTATAAGCTTTACTGAGAGATCTTTCTGATTCCACAGTCAAAGATACTAAATCTCTTCTAATATATATTTTGCTGCATACAGTTGCTCTTGATGATGACAAGATTGTGGGAGGGTTTGAGTGTAAACCTCACTCCCAGCCCTGGCAAGTGTCTCTGAATGTTGGCTATCACTTCTGTGGTGGCTCTCTGATCAATACGGAATGGGTTGTTTCTGCTGCTCACTGCTACCAAAAGTAAGTGATTTTAAGTAGTAAAACAGATTAAAATGTAGAATGTTCTTTGGAACCTTTGAAACATGAAAACGTGGTTCCATTTCCTTCTGCTCTCTAGTCGTCTTGATGTGCGTTTGGGTGAACACCACATCCTGATTGATGATGGTACTGAGCAGTTCATCTCCTCTTCTCAAGTCATCCGGCATACCGATTATGACTCCTTTACCATTGATAATGACGTCTTGCTGATCAAGCTGGCCAGACCTGCAGACCTGGATTTATCAGTGCAACCTATTGCACTGCCCAGCGGCTGTGCCTCTGCTGGTACCATGTGCCTAGTGTCTGGATGGGGAGACACCATGAGCCCCTGTAAGTACAAACACACAGGTTGGATTGACGATTTTTGTATTTCATAAAGAAAGGCAGATCAAACAAATAAGAGTGCATTTCCACATACACCTGCTTTGATTTACATTGAATGTTTACATAAACAATAACACATGGCATAGGAAATGTTTTATGCACCCTGACAACCTGAAATCAATACCAGTTAAAAATATACATTTTTCACATTTTCCCAAACAACTTTCAACTGATAAGAAAAAAAAGATAACAGTTGTGAAAATGCATTTAAAAAACTGAAGAACTAGACTTGCAGTGTTGGAAAAGACACCTGATTTAATCCTTCAAGACTTCTGGACCCCACTGTATGCAGACATGATCACTGTGCAAAGGCTCTATGTAGGGATTACAATAATGGAATTCAGACAGAATTTTTTTTTTATTCAGTAACTGCAATTACAAAAAGTAGTAATAAACAGTATTCCAAATTAAAATTGGCCTAAGAAATACATTTTTAAGTTACTTAAGAAAATATAATTCAGAAAATGTATCACATCACTACCCATCACTGCTAAAATGGTGATATTTAAGTAGCCATACAGTAACTACAAAGAAACAATATCAAAGTTAGCTAATTTATCACTCAGCTACTATAGAAATATTCTAGTTACTGCATCATCTTCTAGTGATTTCCATACTGAACCATGAGAGATTCAGATCACAAACTGAGCTTAACTCTTCTCATATCAGGTGTGTAAGCAAGTACTGCATGTGCCCCCTACTGAAAAAGAAATACATGTCAAGAAATTGTACAAGACATCGGTTGTACTCAGAAATCTTACATATTGAAAATGTGGATGATTGAGGGTGATAATGCTGTTAATTTAATTTAAATAAATCATGACAATATAGCAAGTCTGGAGGTAAGTTTTATTTATTTTTTTTACTGCATTTTCTATCATAAGATCTAATAAGACTAGTGATGTGAAATTTTCAGTACAGCACATTTGCTTTAACAGCAAGGTCAAATTAATGGAAAATACACGCTTACAAACAACACGTATTCTGAAAAAAGCAAGTTATTAATCATTTACAGGGTCACTTATCAAACTTCTGATTAATGTTTGGCCTCAAATGTTGATTGGTCCATATGGGACTGCAGGTTTGCATAAATAGGAATGAGAAGTGGGATTCTCATCGAAGGTTATCAACAGCCATCATGAGGTCTCTGGTCTTGCTTTTGCTTGTGGGAGCTTGTTGTAAGTATAAGCTTTATTGAGAGATATTTCTGATTCCACAGTCAAAGATACTAAATCTCTTCTGCTATATAATATATTTTGCTGCATACAGTTGCTCTTGATGATGACAGGATTGTCGGAGGGTTTGAGTGTCAACCTCACTCCCAGCCCTGGCAAGTGTCTCTGAATGTTGGCTATCACTTCTGTGGTGGCTCTCTGATCAATACGGAATGGGTTGTGTCTGCTGGTCACTGCTTCGAAAAGTAAGTGATTTTAAGTAGTAAAACAGATTAAAATGTAGAATGTTCTTTGGAACCTTTGAAACATGAAAACGTGGTTCCATTTCCTTCTGCTCTCTAGTCGTCTTGATGTGCGTTTGGGTGAACACCACATCCTGAATGATGAAGGTACTGAGCAGTTCATCTCCTCTTCCCTCGTCATCCAACATCCTGATTTTGACTCCTGGACCCTTGAGAATGACATCTTGCTGATCAAACTGGAGAGACCTGCAGACCTGGATGGAGCAGTGCAACCTATTGCACTGCCAGGCGGCTGTGCCTCTGCTGGTACCATGTGCCTAGTGTCTGGATGGGGAGACACCATGAACCCCGGTAAGTACAAACACACAGGTTAGACTGATGAATGCAAATCCATCACTTTTGCCATTTATGCACTGTCTGGGTCATTTTGTTTTGCAGCTATTAATGGCGACCTGCTGCAGTGTCTGCAAATACCCATTCTGTCTGATACGGATTGTAATAACTCTTACCCTGGTATGATCACTGAATCCATGTTCTGCGCTGGCTACCTGGAGGGTGGCAGGGATTCTTGTCAGGTAATCCTCTGATACTGCAGGATTAGAATTGACAATATCTACAAAAGTTTAAAAACTGCTGAAGAAATAAAAGCATTTGCTTAATTGTTCCCTCTTCCTGTCACTTCCTCCCATACTCAGGGTGACTCTGGTGGCCCTGTGGTGTGCAATGGTCAGCTGCATGGTATTGTGTCCTGGGGCTTTGGTTGTGCTGAGGTGAACCACCCTGGTGTCTACACCAAGGTAAAATCTATACTTGACTCTACTTATATTAACTGTTTTGTATTTCCTTAAAAATATATCTTAAAACTCTTAACATACAATTCTGAAATAACTCTTTTGTGTGTTTCAACAGGTTTGCATTTTCAACAACTGGATTTCTCAGACAATCTCCAATAACTAAATCTGCACCAGTGCCCTAACACAATGCAACACCATATTGTGAAGTCTAATAAACTGAAATAAAATAAAAAAATGATGGGATGTTTGACTCTTCATTTAATATGCCCATTAAATGACAAACCAGAACTTTTGTATTTCATAAAGACAGGTGAACCAAATAAGAGTGCATTTCCACATACACCTGCTTTGATTTACATTGCATGTTTACATAAACAATAACACATGGTATAGAAAATGTTTTATGCACCCACTGTGACAACCTGAAATCAGTACCAGTTAAAATGTATAAATATTTCCATACAACTTTTAACTGTTAGAGAAAAAAGATAATAGTTGTAAAAATGCATTTAAAAAACTGAAGAACTAGACTTACAGTGTTGGAAAAGACACCTGATTTAATCCTTCAAGACTTCTGGACCCCACTGTATGCAGACATGATCACTGTGCAAAGGCTCTATGTAGGGATTACAATAATGGAATTCAGACAGAATTCTTTCTGAAGTCAGTAACCGTAATTACAAAAAGTAGTAATAAACAGTTTTCCAGATTAAAATTGGCCTAAGAAATACATTTTTAAGTTATTTAAGAAAACATAATGGAGTAAATGTATCACATCACTACCCACCTCTGTTTATATGGTGATATTTAAGTAGCCATACAATAACTACAAAGATACAATAGCAAAGTTAGCTAATTGATCACTCAGCTACTATAGAAATATTCTAGTTTCTGCATCGTCTTCTAGTGATTTCCATACTGTACCATGTTACAACTGCAAATCAGAATAATTTGGGACGGTATGGAAAATGAAAATAAAAAAAGAACTGTATTTCATCTTACATTTACAACTTCAACTTAATTTCATTTCTTACTAAACACCTATTCTTGCATTTCAGGTCTGAAACACATTCCAAAAAATTGGAATGGGAACAATGTAGGGCTAGTAATGAGGTAAAAAAATTAAAATAATGATGGGTTTTCAAACAGGTGATGTCAACATTGATTTGGTACAAAAACAGTATCTACAAGAGGTTGAACCTTTGAGAAGCATAGATGGATGACCAGAGGATCTCCAGTTTGTCAGCAAATGAAGAAAGAAATCTTTAAAAACACTGTTCCTCAAAGAAAGATTGGAATGGATTTACATATTCTCCTTTTACAGTGCATCTCCGATCCCTCAGACGGCGCAGCATCAAAAATTGACAATCATCAATAGATGATATAATCACATGGCCAAGGGATTAGTTTGGCAAACCTTTGTTGTGCTGTACAATACAGAGTTACATTCGCAAATGCCACTTAAAACATTCCTATACAAAAACAAGCCTCATGTTAACCATGTTCTGAAACTGTGTAGAGTTCTCTGGGCTTGGTGGAATCTGGGATGGACCATCACACGGGGGAAAATATGCATTGTGGTCATATGAATCAGTATTCAAAATCTTTTTGGAAGAAATGGACGCAATGTGCTCCAGACCAAAGACGAAAGGACCAACCAGACTGCAAACAGCAATAAAAAGCCAGGCTCTGTCATGGTATTGGGCTGTGTCAGTGACCATGGCAAAAGTTATTTATACTTCTGTGATGGCACCATTAATGCAGAAAAGTACACAGAGATTTTAGAGCAACATATGCTGCTTTCAAGATGACATCTTTCACAGGGAAGTCGGTGCAATTTTCATCAAGACAATGTAAAACAAGCAAAATCAGAAAAAGTTACGACTGAAATATGCAAATCCCTTCCAGTCTTTATTTGAGAAAAATTGTTTTAAAACATTTCAATAATTTTCTCATGAATTTGTTGATAAACCAAAGATCCTCTACCCATCTTTGCTCTTCAAAAACTCAGCCTTTCTTGGATGCTGCTTTTGTAGCAAATCATGATTGCAATCACCTGATTACATTACTTGTTTGAAATCACAATTAATTGTTCTCTCACCCTGTCATTTCCTCCCACACTCAGGGTGACTCTGGTGGCCCTGTGGTGTAAAATGGTGAGCTGCAGTGTATTGTGTCTTTGGGCTATGGTTGTGCTGAGGTGAACTACCCTGGTATCTACTAAAAGGTAAAAATGTGTTACGAAATCTACTGATATTGCTGTTTATTGTTTATATGTTTATAGCATTTTCAACGACTGGATTGATCAAACTATCTCCAGTAACTACATCTGCACCAGTGCACGTTCATGCTACACATGGCATCAGTGATTGTTAATAGACACTGTGCTCTTAATCAATAACTAATTACATTTTCTGTTTTCTCTCCGAGCTGTGTTCCGGCAGTTCCGGCTCCACACATGATGTTCATCTGATGTAGCTCCACTCAAGCTGCTTCCGTCATCAGCTCCAGCCCCATCATACCCGGGCCACTTAATGTCGATGTGCATACTTCACATTTTATTCGACCATGACTCCATGACTTTAGTTTCGCTCTTAGCCTTTATCATCATACCCGGGCCACTTAATGTCGATGTGCATACTTCACATTCTATTCGAACTTTGACTCCATGACTTTAGTTTCATTCTTATATTTACTCATCTACGCCACCCAAGGAGGTTGGGTCCCTTTTTGAGTCTTGGTCCTCCCAAGGTTTCTTCCTAGAACTAGGGAGTTTTTCCTTGCCACTGTCGCCCTAGGCTTGCTCGATTTTGGATTTGGACGTAGTTTATTGGAGATAATCTAAACTTGTAAAGTTGCTTTGAGACAATGCTCCATTGTAAAAAGCGCTATATAAATAAATCTGACTTGACTTGACTTGCACTAACACAATGCAATATCTCTTGATGCATGCTCAATGATCCAGGTAAGAAAATCCAAGAAGTTGAATCTGTTCATCTGGACATAGCTTTTGTTGGAGAAACGTTTTGTCTGACTGAAGAAGTCACTTAGATGAGTGACGAAACGTTTCTCCAACAAAATCTATGTCCAGATGAACAGATTCAACTTCTTGGACAATGCAATATCATAATGTAAAATCTAATAAACTGAAATAAAATTTTAAACTATAAAATAATATAAAATAAAATGTTAAACTAAGTTTGTGGGGGATGACCATGTTAAAGGTGGAACTATAGTCCACAAAGAGCATCCTGATGTAGGAGACTTTTTTCCAGGTGAGAAAGAAAGAGTAGTGGAGGGCAGCAGCGATGAAGTCCGAGGTGGATCTGTTGACACGGTAGGCGTACCAAGTGATACTGTCCTGTAATCATTCAGGCAGGTGGAGCGGGCATTTCTTGTGGAGGGGGATGATGGTTGTGGTTTTGTAGCAGGTGGGAACGATGCTCTGGCTGAGGGATAGGTTGAAAATGGAGGTGATACATCAGCCAGCTCATTGGCACATGCTCTGAGAGCCCATCAAGGAATGTTGTCTGGTCCTGCCGCCTTGCAGGGGTTTATCCTCCTCAGAGCTCTGCATACCTGGCTTGATGATACTGATGGTGGGGAGGAGGGCTGGGTATGTGTGGGCCTCCTGGTGCTGCTGCTGGAGGTCTCAAAGCGGGTGTAGAAGGTGTTGAGGTCGTCTGGTACGCTGCCTGTGGAGCTGATAGTGCTGTTGGTGGTCCTGTAGTCTGTGATGTGCTGCAGGCCATGCCATATCCGCCTGGAGTCAGCAGTGGAGTAGAAGCCATCCAGTTTCTCCCTGTACTGTCTCTTGGCTGTTGTGATGGCTGTCCTCAGTATTTACTTAGCAGCTTTGTACTCAGTGTCATTGCCTGATCTAAATGCAAGAGAGTGAGCACGCAGCATGTGTGGTACCTGACTGTTGATCCAGGACTTCTGGTTGGGGAACTTCTTCACCTGTATGGTTGGCACGATATCGTCCACACAAGTGCTGATGTAGAGTCCTACATAATGGCTGCGGCTTTAAACACATCCCAGTCTGTCATATCAAAACAGTTCCGCAGGATGCCCTCAGGCTCAGGTGTCCATAGTTTAATTATGATTGATTTCAGTTTCTAACACTGGGTGTATAGTCCTATGCCATGTGTTTATCTAAACATACAATGTAAACAAAAGCAGGTGTATATAGAAATGTACTCTTATTTGTTTTATCTGACTTTCATTATGAAGTACAAAAGTTCTGATCTATCACGTAAAAACCTCAATAAACAAAGTCAAACATTCCATCATTTTTTTTTGTTTTATTTCAGTTTATTACATTTCACAATATGGTGTTGCATTGTTAGTGCAATTGTCACGATGCGGGCAAGGGAGGACACGGGAAACGGACGTATGTGCAAGAGTGACAGGTTTATTTACAAGTAACATAGTGCAATACATAAACAAACCACATAGAACTAAACAATGACAGAGGAGTAATACAGAAGACAGCTAACATCTAACACACGTAACACACTACAGGGCTAATGCTCAAACAGACAGCTAACGAGGTGAACTCTAATACAAACAATGAACATGCAACAAACACAAAGGACAAGCTAACAAGCTAACAAGACCATAAGCTAAACATGTGACAAACACAAAGGACAAGATAACAAGCTAACAGGACCATAAGCTAAACATGTGACAAACACAGCAAACACACAGAGACAATCTAAAATTACACGAAGCTAACATGCTAACAAACAAAGAAGCTAACGCTAAACATAGAACACAGCTTAACTCTAAGACATTCAAGACATACATAGAACACTGAGCAATCAGGACTAAGATACAAAGAGACAAGACACAGAAGAGAGACAAACCAGCACAGAGAATCAGGAGTAATCGGACGGGAGCCAAAGACAACACTAAAGTGCAACAAAGCCAGACAAGGAAGTGAACAGGAAACGAGGTTTATATAGCTGACAGACCAGCAGGTGGCAACAGCCCCACCTGCTGGGTGGGAAGCAGAAGGCAGGGGGAGCAAAACCGAATGGATGCAAGCTGAAGGCTTGTTACATAGCCCCCCCTTCTAAAGGCGCGGCTCCAAAGCGCAAAGGACAGGACAAGAGAAGATATAGCAAGGATACAGGACAGACCCAGACTAACCCACAGGAGCAGAGCAAAACACCGACGAGAACAGGGCAGGGGGCCAGAACAGAGGAGGGACAGACACTAGATTAAACAAAGCAAGAGACGAAAAATGGGACAAAGAGGCTGGGCTCGCAGGCCACACCGGCACACATCCGGACCACGGGGTAAAGCGACCCAAGGGAGTCCTCAAGCACCTCGCTTGCGCCCAGTCCATGGGCCAATTGGGCCCCTGCAAAAAAGTCCCGAACGCAGCTGGAGACCCCCGCGATACAGGCCCAGCCCCCCACCAGGGGGGTGTGGTCCATGAACCGACGTCAGCAGGGACCCCAGGGGCGGCGTAAACTCGGGCAGGGGTCGCCGTCCTGCAGCTGGCGAGCGGAGTCACCGTCGGACTGCTGGCGAGCGGGGTCGCCGTCCTGCCGCTGGCGAGCGGGGGCGCCGTCGTGCCGCTGGCGAGGCGGGGCCGCCGGCGAGCGGGGCCGCCGTCGTGCAGCTGGCGGGGGACCTCTGGAAGAGCCTCAACCGACGCTGGCGGCCTCTGGAAGAGCCTCACCGGGGCTGACGGCCTCTGGAAGAGCCTCACCGGGGCTGACGGCCTCTGGAAGAGCCTCACCCGGGGCTGACGGCCTCTGGAAGAGCCTCACCGGGGCCTGGGCTGACGGCCTCTGGAAGAGCCCTCACCGGGGCTGACGGCCTCTGGAAGAGCCTCACCGGGGCTGACGGCCTCTGGAAGAGCCTCCCGGGGCTGACGGCCTCTGGAAGAGCCTCACCGGGGCTGACGGCCTCTGGAAGAGCTCACCCGGGGCTGACGGCCTCTGGAAGAGCCTCACCGGGGCTGACGGCCTCTGGAAGAGCCTCACCGGGGCTGACGGCCTCTGGAAGAGCCTCACCGGGGCTGACGGCCTCTGGAAAGGCCTCCGTAGAGCACACGGCCTGTGGAAGGCCCTCCGTAGAGCACACGGCCTGTGGAAAGGCCTCCGTAGAGCACACGGCCTGTGGAAAGGCCTCCGTAGAGCACACGGCCTGTGGAAAGGCCTCCGTAGAGCACACGGCCTGTGGAAAGGCCTCCGTAGAGCACACGGCCTGTGGAAAGGCCTCCGTAGAGCACACGGCCTCTGGAAAGGCCTCCGTTGAGCACACGGCCTCTGGAAAGGCCTCCGTTGAAGCACACGGCCTCTGGAAAGGCCTCCGTTGAGCACACGGCCTCTGGAAAGGCCTCCGTTGAGCACACGGCCTCTGGAAAGCCTCCGTTGAGCACACGGCCTCTGGAAAGGCCTCCGTTGAGCACACGGCCTCTGGAAAGGCCTCCGTTGAACACACGGCCCTCTGGAAGCTCGGAGGGAGAGATGACCCAAGAGCCCGGCGATCTCCAGGCTCTGAGACACTGCTGAGTGAGCCATCCCCAGCACCCCCAGTACCCCCAGGACAAGCTTCTCCACCCTCGGCCCCCCCAAAAATTGCTGGGCGAACTCTATCCTACCCTTGGCAATTACCAGGGCTTCCGAGACCCCCTGGAGGACCTCCTGGACCTCAGACATAGCCCGAAGCGCTGGAGACGACTGTGGTCCGGTGGGAGCAGGGATCTCAGGGGCACCGCTGAGTGTGGAGTCAGGCCAGGCAATCAAGACACCCAGGCTCCTCCAGCAGCTGGTAAGCTGAGGATCCAGCATGTGGCAGACCAGTCGTGGCAATCGCTGGTACTCAGCATATGGGGGCGTGAACACGGTGCTAGAGAGCGCAGGGTCTGGCGTCAAGAGGGCGGGCATGGGCACTGGCGCTGATATAGCGGGAGTGGACCTCCGCTTCCGGCGCCGCTTCCTGGCAGCACGGGTGGATCCCCTGTCCGGGTCTGGACAGGTAGAGTCGGGACAGGAGGTCTTGGTTATGGTGTCCAGGCTGAGCTGGGTTACGGGTGGCTGGTACTCCCATTTCAGGTATTCCTCTGGATAATCATCCTCGGAGGATTCTGACCAGGCATGGCGAAGAACGGGCGACACCCTTGCTACGTCCACTGTTTGTTCTGGCTTTATGTCACGATGCGGGCAAGGGAGGACACGGGAAACGGACGTATGTGCAAGAGTGACAGGTTTATTTACAAGTGACATAGTGCAATACATAAACAAACCACATAGAACTAAACAATGACAGAGGACTAATACAGAAGACAGCTAACATCTAACACACGTAACACACTACAGGGCTAATGCTCAAACAGACAGCTAACGAGGCAAACTCTAATACAAACAATGAACATGCAACAAACACAAAGGACAAGCTAACAAGACCATAAGCTAAACATGTGACAAACAAAAAGGACAAGCTAACAAGCTAACAGGACCATAAGCTAAACATGTGACTAACACAAAGGACAAGCTAACAAGCTAACAGGACCATAAGCTAAACATGTGACAAACACAGCAAACACACAGAGACAATCTAAGATTACACGAAGCTAACATGCTAACAAACAAAGAAGCTAACGCTAAACATAGAACACAGCTTAACTCTAAGACATTCAAGACATACATAGAACACCGAGCAATCAGGACTAAGATACAAAGAGACAAGACACAGAAGAGAGACAAACCAGCACAGAGAATCAGGAGTAATCGAACGGGAGCCAAAGACAACACCAAAGTGCAACAAAGCCAGACAAGGAAGTGAACAGGAAACGAGGTTTATATAGCTGACAGACCAGCAGGTGGCAACAGCCCCACCTGCTGGGTGGGAAGCAGAAGGCAGGGGGAGCAAAACCGAATGGATGCAAGCTGAAGGCTTGTTACAGCAATGGTGCTGATTTAGTTACTGAAGATTATCTGATCAATCCAGTCGTTGAAATTGCAGACCTGTTGAAAGACACATAAGAATGATTTAAGATTTATTTGATAAGACTTTTAACAGATATTTTTTGTGGTTCACCTCAGCACAACCCCCAGGACACAATACCGTACAGCTCAGCATTACACAGCACATGTCCACCAGAGTCACCCTGAGTGGGGGAGGAACTGACAGAGAAAGAACAATTAATCAAACCCTTTTATTTCTTACGCAATTCTAATCCTGCAGTATCAGAGTTTTACCTGGCAAGAATCCTTGCCACCTTCCAGGTAGCCAGCACAGAACATGGATTCAGTGATCTTACAAGAGTAAGTGTTATTACAATCGCTATCAGACAGAATGGGGATCTCCAGGCACTGCAGCAGGTCGCCATTAACAGCTGCATACTAAATAAAACAAACAGTGCATAAATGGCAAATGGGATGGATTTGCATTCAACAATCTAACCTGTGTGTTTGTACTTACAGGGGTTCATGGTGTTTCCCCATCCAGACACTAGGCACATGGTACCAGCAGAGGCACAGCCGCTGGGCAGTGCAATAGGTAGCACTGATCCATTCAGGTCTGCAGGTCTGGCCAGCTTGATCAGCAAGATGTCAATATCAATGGTCCAAGAGTCATAATCAGGATGTTGAATAATGAGGGAAAAGGAGATGAACTGCTCAGTACCATCATCATTCAGGATGTGGTGTTCAACCAAACGCACATCAAGATGACTAGAGAGCAGAAGAAGAAACAGGTTTTCAAGTTTTAGAGATTCCAAAGAACATTCTACATTTTATTTTGTTTTACTACTTAAAATCACTTACCTTTGGTAGCACTGAGCAGCAGACACAACCCATTTCGTATTGATCAGAGAGCCACCACAGAAGTGATAGCCAACATTCAGAGACACTTGCCAGGGCTGGGAGTGAGGTTGACACTCAAACCCTCCGACAATCCTGTCATCATCAAGAGCAAATGTGTGCGGCAAGAGATATTGTGTAGCAGAAGAGATTCAGTATCTTTGACTGTGGAATCAGAAAGATTTCTCAATAAAGCTTATACTTTCAACAAGCTCCTACAAGCAAAAGCAAGACCAGAGACCTCATGATGGCTGTTGATAACCTTTGATGAGAATCCCACTTCTCATTCCTATTTATGCAAACCTGTAATCTCATATGGACCAATCAACATTTGGGGCTAAAAGATACTCAGAAGTCTGATACGTGACTCTGTAAATGATTAGTAACTTGATTTTTTTCACAATATGTGTAAACGTGTATTTTCCTTGAAATTTGACCTTTCTGTCGAAGCAAATGTACTGTACTGAAAATTTCACATCACTATTCTTATTAGATATTACAATACAAAAAGCACTAAAGAACAACATACCTCCAGACTTGCTTTATCACAATGATTTATTTAAATTTAATTCACAGTATTGAGAATATTTATATGAATAATCACTCAGCTGTTTTTTCAGCCGGAAAGATTTCTGAGTACAACAGATTTCTTCTACAATTTCTGGACATGCATTTCTATTTCAAAAGGAGAATTTACAGTACTTGCTTACACAAATGATTTTAGAAGAGTTGATTTCAGTTTGTGATTTCACAAAATATACTCAACAGCTTTAATCTACAGCCACAAATCAGAAGAAGTTGGGACAGTATGGGAAAACGCAAATTAAAAATATATACAGTGTTTCTTACAGTTACTTTTACTTTTATTTCATTGCAGATAGTATGAACCCAAGATATTTCATGTTTTGTCTGGTCAATTTCATTTCATTTGTTAATAAATATCCTTTTCAACCATTTCAGGCTTGCAAAAGATTCCAAATACTGACTTGATTTTAAACAGGTGCTGTCAACAGGTGATTGCAATCATGATTTGCTACAAAAGCAGCATCCAGGAAAGACTGAGTTTTTGAGGAGCAAAGATGGGTAGAAAATCTCCAGTTTATCAACAAATGCGTGAGAAAATTATTGAAATGTTTTAAAACAATGTCCTCAAAGAAAGACTGGAAGGGATTTGTTTATTTCAGCCGTAACATTTTCGAATTTCACTTGTTTTACAATGTCTTGGTGAAAAATGTATGGACGTCCCTGTGAAAGATGTCATCTTGAAGGCAGGATATGTTGCTCTAAAATCTCAGTGTACTTTTCTGCATTAATGTTGCCATCACAGAAATGTAAGTGATCTTTGCCATGGGCACTGACACAACCCCATACCATGGCAGAGTCTGCCCTTTGGACTTGTTGCTGATAATAGTTTTGATGGTCCTTTTCATCTTTGGTCTTCAGCACATGGTGTCAATTTCTTCCAGAGAAAATCTGGAATACTGATTCATATGACCACAATACACATTTCCGCTGTGTGATGGCCTATCCCAGATCCCTCCAAGACCAGAGAACTCGAAGCAGTTTCAGAACATGGTTAACAGAAGGCTTGTTTTTTGTACAGTTATGTTTTAATTGCCATTTGCGAATGTAACTCTGTATTGGAGAGCTTGACAAGGGTTTGCCAAACTAATTCCTTGGCCATGTGATTATATTAGCTATTGATGAATGTCGGTTCTTGATGCAGTGCCATCTGAGAGATCAGACATCACACCTCTTCAGTTTAGGCTTGTGCCCTTGCCCTTTATTCACTGAAATTTCTCCAGATTCCTTGAACCATTTAATGATATTATGCACTGTAGAGGGTAAAATATGTAAATCTCTTCCAGTTTTTCTTTGAGGAAGTGTTCTTAAAAATTTCATAAATGTTCTCACACTCTTGTTGACAAACTGGAGATTGTAACGCCGGCTTATACTGGCCATTGGCTTCCAGCTTACAAAAGCTTGCCAAATCGAAGAGGTGAATTGGGGACCCCAGTCCTATAGAATATCCTCAGGGGTGCCAAACGTGCAGAATACGTTCTGAAAGAGGATTTCTGCTGTCTGAAAGGCTGTAGGGAGCTTGCATAGGGGGATAAATCGTACAGCTCTGGAGAAGCATTTGATAATGTAGAGGATGGTGGTAAACCCCTGAAAGCATGGCAGATCCGAGATGAAATCCAGTGCAATGTGAGATCACAGGCAGTGGGGAATGGGTAGGGGGAAGAGCTGACCTAAAGGGAGGGTGCGTGGAACCTTGCTTTGGGCACATTTGTCACAGGATGCCATGAACTGGTGGATGTCAGTGTGCAACCAATTTCCAGCAATAGCGAGCCACCGCAAAGAGAAACATGCATCCAGGTTATGAGCTGACCCTAAAAACATGGAGGGATGAACTTCCTGTTCACAGGGCATTTGTGGGGGGTGCATCTGGGAGAGGGCATCATCCAGCTCTCCTTCGAAGTCCCATTGGATCACTCCAAAGACACACGAGGCTGGCAGGATGGGTTCCGGAAACTCTGCAGCTTCTGTGGAGGGATCAAGACTGCAAGAGAGGGCATCCGCCTTGGAGTTCTTGGAGCCGGGATGGTAGGATATGATGAAATTGAACCGGGTGAAGATAAGGGACCAGCGGGCTTGGCACCAGGTTCTTGTGGTCGGTAAGGATGATAAATGGGTGTTGGGACCTCTCTAGCCAATGCCTCCACTCCTCTAGGGCTTGTTTGATGGCCTGGAGCTCATGATCCCCGACATCGTAGTTGCATTCGGTCGACGTGAGCTTGTGGGAGAAGACGGCGATGGGGTGTAGCTTAGATGAATTACCCAGACTCTGTGAAAGAACGGCACCCATATCCACCGAGGAAGCATTGATTTCTACGACAAAGGGGCGACCCGGGTCGGGATGAACCAGCTTGGGTAAAGGCCGACTTCAGACAGCCTCTGGGGGCCATCGGGGGGACCGTCTGGCTGAAGTTCCTTATGAAGTGACGGTAGAAGTTAGCGAACCCCAGAAACCTCTGGAGCTACTTAACAGTCCGGGGTGAGGGACAGGAGAGGACTGCGGCCACCTTAGAGTTGTCCATGGCAACGCCTGAGGGTGAGATGATGTAGCCCAGAGAGTGGACTGACTTGGTGTGAAATTCACACTTCTCAGCTCTCACTCAAAGGTGATGGAGCAACAGCCTTTCGCAGACCTGGCGAACCTGAGAGATGTGAGTGGCAAAATCCAGGGAGTACATAAAGATGTCATCCAGGTACACCACCATGAACTGGCAAAGGATAGATGCGTGTTATTATTGTTATGATCTGACTCCAATTTAATTTAATATCTGACCCCAAGTTTAATTTAATATCTGACTCCAAATTCTATACAGTTGTTAGATGTGTGGGGTAAAGATCCCCAGCATTCAACTTTAATAGTTATATCCTATTAATATGTTACTCTAGTTCAGAGGCTCATACCGACGTGCAAACTCAGTGTATATTATATAGCGCAATATTACACCTTATTTAAGTCTGTCAGAGGTCGGTTACAACGTGTCTAGTGTATTAATGGATTAAGTTAGTTCAGAGGTTTTTTTATCAATGTGCCAGCTAGAATTGTATCAAGATCTAGTCTTTTACATATGGCAGAGGATGACCATTAACATGTCTAATGGTGTCTCATATGGTCGAAAATGAGTGTCCGTTCTGTGCATTATCGTGCAGCCATTGTACAGCACTGTATGTCTCACCACCTTGGTCTCACTGAAATATGGATCTCATAGATACCAAACATAACATACATACACATACATTCTGAAACAAAATAGCATCTGCCACATAATAGTACAGGTATAGGATAATAGCATTTTTTCCTACAGTCCAGTGGGTGGCTCGAAGCTGATCCAGTGGCGAGGTTACCAGAGGCAGAGGATAGGCATACTTTGTGATGATGGGATTAAGTTCCTGGTAATTCACAAAGAAGAAGCCTGCTAATATGGGTGAGGTGGACGAGTGAATGAGGCGGAGGCTGAGGTACTCGATGATATAATCCTTCATGGCTTTCTCCTCCAGCGGCAAGAGAGGATATAGTCTGGCCTTGGGTAGCGGTGCATCGGCTAGGAGGTCTATCGCAAAGTCGCATGGCTGGTGAGGAGGAAGGTTGGTCGGTTCTCCTTCGCTCAAAAACCAGAGTGAGTTCCTGGTAGACCCTTGGTACATTGAAAGGGAGGACTAAGATGGAGGAAGAAGGTTAGAGGGAGTTGACCTGGAGGGCTGGGTGGCATAGACAGTGGTCCAGACACCAGGGCAACCAGCAGACGAGCTCCCCTGTGGAGACCCAGGATAACCGGATAAGCCAAGGAGGCCAGAGGCAGAAATGAGATCATCTCCCCATGGGCAGCACTCGCGAGAAGGCACGGGAGTGGTGACTCGGGTGAGGAGACCAGACCCGAGGTGCTGTCCATCTGCTGACATACTTATTTACACAGGCTTTTGACTAGTTTTACACTGGGATGCATGGCTTGAGTCACTGGGGCCAAAGTCTGGAGTCATGTCTGGCCTGCCTGCCTTGTCCGTTAGCCGGGACTGTCAGGTCTGGCTGAACTGGGCTTCAGTCCTCTTGACTTGTGCACCTTTGCCTTAGACTAAGGGCAGAGCTGAGGGTTCATACTCAAAGAGTCTTATGATGATCAGAGACGTTGGGTTGCTGTCTTCTGCCTCCTGTGGAGTTGCCGATGTCTCATGCGATCCCTCTTGGCTGTGTTACCTTGCAGTTCTCCTCTTTCTAACTATGCTGCTATGGCTAATGCTGCCGGATTTTCATGCTACATGTGGCATCAGTGGAGGTC
This sequence comes from Ancistrus triradiatus, assembly GCA_025084515.1. Classification (NCBI taxonomy): domain Eukaryota; kingdom Metazoa; phylum Chordata; class Actinopteri; order Siluriformes; family Loricariidae; genus Ancistrus; species Ancistrus triradiatus. The sequence goes on along the minus strand of JAJAGP010002625.1, from coordinate 85,092 downwards.
CCTAGTGCAATACGTGCTGAGTCAGACTCTGGGGGAAAATGCACGAAATACACGTCACACTGGAGCAAAAACTGCTGCCTCCATGATGGCTAAGTCAACTGTAATGCCAACTTAGGGGAAGGCGACACACACAGTGACTGAATCAAACACATGAGGCATTTATTAGAAGCGACAGGCAAACTCGTAGAACAGGAAAGGACCAAGATCGGGAAACAGGAGAGGTGAAGAATGAAAGAGCCAAAAGGGAGAGATGAGAGGCAAAGTCGGAGAGGAAGATGAGTTGAAACCAGTTGGACACGTGAACAGGTAAAGAGTGGTGCTCTCGTGGGCTAGCCTTACGACTACGTCGCCAAACTGTCATCCACTTGCCCTGCTGTGAGGGCGCTGCCGGGGTGGGGGCACTAACTTCACCTGTGGCATCCAGATCTGCTAAGCTAGAAGCTGAGCTAGCCTTCTCTAACATCTGGAAGCGCCTCTAAAACTACAATCTTCTCCGTCAGACTAGCTGCAAGCCTACACTTATCACAAATGAAATTTAAACTAATGACAGAGGAAGAATAGCTGAACATGCCACATGTTAATACAATTAATTAAATAATAAATTAAAGGTACTTAGCTTCGAGTGTTGTTGTGGGGTGCTGATTGAAGACATGGTTCAGCCGATGGTAAGCTGCAGCCGATGGTCCAATGAAATTCTTGATTAAAGTGTCGATGGAAAGTTAATGCAAAATGTCACAAAAAACTAAGTCTCAGAAAAACAGGTGCGAAAAGGCTGTAAAAAGTTATAAAAACACACTACTGCAAAAGATGAGGCCAAAAAGATGCAACTCTGGTAATTAGCTAATTGCTAATTACTGCAAACACATGCCGGTATACCTGTTACTAAATAACGATTAGCGGAGAAAGATATAATCCACCGGTAATAGAAGGAAATGATTAAGATGTTGTAAAAAGTACTATATATAAGACACAAATGTTTAAATAGTTAAAATAGTTAAAAACTAATAAACTGCTAACAGCTACAAAACAGCCCTGTGCGGAATCGGCGCTAATGAGTCTGGGTTGCCAGATTCCATGAATCATTTACTGATAACATACACTGTAGAGGGAACAAAATGTAAAACCATTCCAGTCTTTCTTTGAGGAACAGTGTTTTTAAAGAATGATTTCTTCATTTGTTGACAAACTACAGATCGTAAGGCCGTCTTTGCTTCTCAAATACTCAACCTCTTGTGGATACTGCTTTTGTACCAAATCATGATTATAATCACCTCTTGACATCACCTGTTTGAATTCACATAATTTTTTATTTTTTTATTTTATTACTAGCCCTACATTGTCTCCATTTTTTGAAATGCGTTGCAGGCCTGAAATGCTGGAATGGATGTTTGTTAACAAATGAAATTAAGTTGATCAGAAAAAAACAATTTGCAATGAAACAGAAGTCAGAGTAAATGTAGGAGACACTCCAGTTGTTTTTTGTATTTGTATTTTCCAAACCGTCTGAAATTATTCTGATTTGCAGTTAAAGTTTTAAAGATTTCTTTCTTAATTTGTTGACAAACTAGAGATCCTCTGGCCATCTTTGCTTCTCAAAGACTCAACATCTTGTGGATACTGTTTTGTACCAAATCATGATTATAATCACCTGCTAACATCACCTGTTTGAAAGCACATTATTATTATTATTGTTATTATTATTATTATTATTATTATTATTTTTAATGTCATTACTAGACCTACATTGTCCTTATTCTATTTTGTGGAATGTGTTGCAGGCCTGAAATGCTGGAATGGATGTTTGTTAACAAATGAAATTAAGTTGAGCAGAAAAAAAAACATACTGCCTGCAATGAAACAGAAGTTAGAATAAATGTAGGAGCCACTACAGCTATTTTTTCATTTGCATTTTCCATACCGCCCCATTTTTTTTCTGATTTGCCGTTGTATCATGGTACAGTGTTGAAATCACTAGACGATGATGCAGTAACTAAAATATTTCTATAGTAGCTGAGTGATAAATTAGCTAACTTTGCTGTTGTATCTTTGTAGTTATTGCATGGCTACTTAAATATCACCATATAAACAGAAGTGGGTAGTGATGGGATACATTTAATCTATTATACTTTCTTAAATAACTTAAAAATTTACTTCTTGGGCCATTTTAATTTGGAATACTGTTTATTACTACTTTTTGTAATTACTATTACTGAATTTAGAAAGAATTCTGAATTCCATTATTATAAGCCATACATAGAGTCTTTGCACAGTGATCATGTCTACATACAATGGGGTACAGACGTCTTGAAGGATTAAATCAGGTGGCTTTTCCAACACTAAGTCTAGTTCTTCAGTTTTTTCAATGCATTTTCAGGACTATTATCTATTTTCCTTATCAGTTGAAAGTTGTATGGGAAAACATGAAAAATGTAATCTATATATTTTAACTGGTATTGATTTCAGGTTGTCAGAGTGGGTGCATAAAACATTTCCTATGCCATGTGTTATTGTTTATGTAAACATTCAATGTAAATCAAAACAGGTGTATATGGAAATACAGTCCCATTTGGTTCATCTGTCTTTATGAAATACAAAAGTTCTGGTTTGTCATTTAAAAAGTTTAATAACTGAAGAGTCAAACATTTAATCATTTCAAATTTTATTTCAGTTTATTAGACTTCACAATATGGTGTTGCATTGTGTTAGAGCACTGGTGCAGATTTAGTTACTGGAGATTGTCTGGTCAATCCAGTCATTGAAAATGCAGACCTGTTGAAACACACATAAGAGTAATTTCAGAATTGTATGTTAAGAGTTTTAAAAGATACTTTTTAAGGAAATAATTAACAGCACATATCATTAGACTCAATAATAGATTTTACCTTGGTGTAGACACCAGGGTGGTTCACCTCAGCACAACCATAGCCCCAGGACACAATACCGTGCAGCTCACCATTGCACACCACAGGGCCACCAGAGTCACCCTGAGTGTGGGAGGAAGTGACAGGGAGAGAGAACAATTAAGCAAATGCTTTTATTTCTTCGGCAATTCTAAAACCTTTTGTAGATATTGTCATTTCTAATCCTGCAGTGTCAGAGTCTTACCTGGCAAGAATCCTTGCCACCCTCCAGGTAACCAGCACAGAACATGGATTCAGTGATCTCACCAGGATAAGAGTTATTACAATCGCTATCAGACAGAATGGGGATCTCCAGACACTGCAGCAGGTCACCGTTATCAGCTGCAAACAAAATTGACCCAAACAGTGCATAAATGGCAAATGGGATGGATTTGCATTCATCAGTCTAACCTGTGTGTTTGTACTTACAGGGGCTCATGGTGTTTCCCCATCCAGACACTAGGCACATGGTACCAGCAGGGGCGCAGCCACTGGGAAGTGCAATAGGTTGCACTGCTCCATTCATTTCTGCAGGTCTGGCCAGTTTGATCAGCAAGATGTCATTATCAATGGTCCAAGAGTCATAACCGGGATGGCGGATGACTTGAGAAGAGGAGATGGACTGCTCAGTACCATCATTATTCAGGATGTGGTGTTCACCCAAACGAACCTCAAGTCGACTAGAGAGCAGAAGCCAGGGTATCAGGTTTCAGAGGTTCCAAAGAACATTCTACATTTTAATATATTTTACTACTTCAAATCACTTACTTTTGGTAGCAGTGACCAGCAGACACAACCCATTCCGTATTGATCAGAGAGCCACCACAGAAGTGATAGCCAACATTCAGAGACACTTGCCAGGGCTGGGAGTGAGGTTCACACTCATACCCTCCCACAATCTTGTCATCATCAAGAGCAACTGCATGGAGCAAAACATATTGTATAGCAAGAGATTCAAAATCTTTGACTGTGGAATCAGAAAGATCTCTCAATAAAGCTTATACTTACAACAAGCTCCCACAAGCAAAAGAAAGACCAGAGACCTCATGATGGCTGTTGATCACCTTTGATGAGAATCCCACTTCTCTTTCCTATTTATGCAAACCTTCAGTCCGATATGGACCAATCAACATTTGAGGCTAAAAGATAATCAGATGTCTGATAAGTGAATCTGTAAATTATTAATAACTTGATTTTTTTCAGAACGTGTAAATGTGTATTTTCCATTTAATTTGACCTTGCTGTCGAAGCAAGTGTACTGTACTGAAAATTTCACATCACTATTGTTTATAGATATTATGTTACAAAATGCAGTAAAGAACAACATACCTCCAGACTTGCTATATCTTCATGATTTACTTAAGTTTAATTCACAGCATTGAGAATCTTAATATGAATTAACACTCACCATCTTCCACGATTGTTTTTTTCAGCAGGTAATATTTTTGAGTACAAAAGATTTCTAGTACAATTTCTTTCTGATTTCTCAAATTGGAAAAGGTTAGGACAGTATGGAAAAGAAAAATAAATATGCAGCATTTCTTACATTTAATTTCACTTTTATTTCATTACATATAGCTTGAACACCAAGATATTTAGTTTTTTTTTGGTCAACTTCATTTAATTTGATAATAAACATCCATTCACGCATTCCAAGCTTGAAACACATCCAATTAATGATTTGATTTCAAACAGGTAATGTCATCAGGTGATTGCAATCATGATTTGGTACAAAAGTAGCATCCAGGAAAGCCTGAGTTTTTGAGGAGCAAAGATGGGTAGAGGATCTCCAGTTTATCAACAAATGCATAAGAAAATTATTGACATTTTTTGAAACAATTATTTCAGTTGTAGGTTTTTCTGATTTGGCTTGTTTTACAATGTCTTAGTGAAAAATGCACGGACGTTCCTGTGAAAGATAGTAAACAACACACCACCACCAAAACCACAAATGACAAAAAAATAACAAGGGACAAAGGGCAACAACAATATAACGACCCAGACACAAAGAGTTATACACGAGGGAAGCCACTGAAGGCAGAGGGAAGCCACGGGGAGACAATGAAGGCAGAGGGAAGCCACGGGGAGACAATGAAGGCAGAGGGAAGCCACGGGGAGACAATGAAGGCTGAGGGAAGCCACGGGGAGACAATGAAGGCTGAGGGAAGCCACGGGGAGACAATGAAGGCTGAGGGAAGCCACGGGGAGACAATGAAGGCTTAGGGAAGCCACAGGAAGACAATGAAGGCTAAGGGAAGCCACAGGGAGACAATGAAGGCTGAGGGAAGCCACGGGGAGACAATGAAGGCTTAGGGAAGCCACGGGGAGACAATGAAGGCTTAGGGAAGCCACGGGGAGACAATGAAGGCTGAGGGAAGCCACGGGGAGACAATGAAGGCTGAGGGAAGCCACGGGGAGGGACAATGAAGGCTGAGGGAAGCCACGGGGAGACAATGAAGGCTGAGGGAAGCCACGGGGAGACAATGAAGGCTGAGGAAAGCCACGGGGAGACAATGAAGGCTGAGGGAAGCCACAGGGAGACAATGAAGGCTGAGGGAAGCCACAGGGAGACAATGAAGGCTGAGGGAAGCCACAGGGAGCACAATGAGGGGCTTAGGGGAAGCCACAGGGAGACAATGAGGGCTTAGGGAAGCCACAGGGAGACAATGAAGGCTTAGGGAAGCCACAGGGAAACAAGGCTTTAAGAACCCACAGGGAAGCGTACTCAGGGAGGAAAAACAAGCAACAAATATAAATAACTGAAACTACCCGCTAAGAGAAAAGAGAGAAGCAATACAGTAAATAAACAAAAAAAAAAAAAAAAAAAAAAAAACTATAAAATTCAACCCAAGTCGGGGAAGCTACGGGAAGTAATACCAGAGAAAAACAACAACAAAGAAACAAGGAGAAAACAAACACTGGCTAATAAAGCTACCAGAAGCTAGACCGGAAAATAAACAACAAAATACAAAAGAAAACACCAGTAACAGATAAGCACATACACAGGACCAAGAACTACTCACAGGAAACAGAGCACAGCAACAGAGCCATAACAGGGCCATGACCGAGACGCAGAAATTACTGTACCGGACTGCTGACATGGCGGGTCTCCCGTAGACCCAGAAGGCGGACACAGAGGTGGACGTAAACCATCCCTGACAGGGACCACTGACCGAGTCCCTGGAACACGGGGCCTCAGGCAGAACCCCTCTGGAACGCGAGGCCTCAGGCAGAACCCCTCCAGAAAACGGGGCCTCTGGCAGACCCCCACGGGAACACGGGGCCTCTGGCAGACCCCCACAGGAACACGGGGCCTCTGGCGACTTGACGGCTTCCAAAAGGATGTCTCCTGACTTGACGGTCCCCTCGACAACCCCTGGAAAATTGTCAGTCGTCTGGAAGGTCTCAGGAGGCTTCATGGCTTCTGAGACGGCCTGGCTCTGCTAGGCAGCACAGCAAGCAAACAACCGCGACGCGGGCACGGGGGCGGACGACCGTGGCGCAGGCACGGGGGCAGACGACCGCGGCGCAGGCACGGGGGCAGACGACCGCGGCGCAGACGACCGCAGCGCAGGCACGGGGGCAGACGACCGCGGCGCAGGCACGGGGGCAGACGACCGCGGCGCAGGCACGGGGGCAGACGACCGCGGCGCAGGCACGGAACTGAAAGGCTCGTCAGGCCCAGACTCAGGACAGAAGGGCTCGTCAGGCCCAGACTCAGGACAGAAGGGCTCGTCAGGCCCAGACTCAGGACAGAAGGGCTCGTCAACAGCACTAAATGGTGCAAACAGCTCGGAAGCGGGGCTAACACGCAGTTGAGAGGCGGCTAACGGCACTTCAACCAAGCAATGCTGCGCAAATGACGTAGAAACCGGACTAACTTGCACGAACCCCGGGTTATCAGCGGCTAGCGGCTCATCTACTGAGCTATGCACCTCTAGAGGTTTGATGGCGGTGCTAAGCGGTGCGAACAGGGCGGTTAGCGGCTCGACAATTGAGCTAGGCGCTGCTGGCAACTCGGAAGCGGGGCTAAGCGGTGCAGATACAGTGGTTAGCGGCTCATCTACCGAATGATGCGCTTCAGAAGGTTCGGTAGCGGGGCTAAGTGGTGCAAGTAAGACGGTTAGTGGCTCAACAACCGAATTAAGCACTTCTGAAGGTGGCTCGGTAGAGGGGCTAAGCGGTGCAGACACGGCCGTAAGCGGCTCATGTACCGAGCTATAAGGTGTCAAAGGCTGGAGAACAGACTGAACAGGAGCAAGTAAGGCGGTTAGCAGCTCAATGACCGAGCTAGCCATTGCTATCGACTCTGAGGCGAGGCTAACGCACCTATGAACTGGATAGTCGGGGTCAGGGGTGAGGCTAGCGTCCGCAGCGAACGTGGAAACGGAACTGCACGATACCAGTGGCTCATTAACAGGACTAACGTATGTGGCAGGCTGTGCGGCAACCGTGACGTCCTCAGCGGCAGGCAGGATCTCTTGCTGAGCAAAGCGGAACGCAAAATGACCCTGGCGAGGGAGGCTGCCCGCTGAGCCTCACCAGGGGGTGAAAGAGTGCTCTTAAAGGTCTCCTGAGTGAGCTTGGCGCTCTGGACGGTCTCCGGAGTAAGCCTGCCCTGTACAGGTCTGGTCCTGGTGCAGGCCTGGATTCTCCGACGTCCCCCCAGCTGGGGATCGCGGAGACAGCTGATCAGCTGTGGGCGGCAGAGCTTGGCAGGGCGATGACCAAACTCGACCTCCAGTGCTCCCAGGAACTGTTCCATGGTACCCTGCGTGAACTGTGGTCAGTGATCAAAAGTCCACTCCCTGGCTCTGCCTTCAAGGGAGAGGGTCACAGCACGCAGCAGGTCCACCTGGGGGCAAACAGAAAAGAAGGACACAAAAACCCTACATTGGTCCTGAAATAACCTACACCGGCCAGGATCCCCACTAAAAGGGTCCGGGTAGTGGGGCATGGGGCTGAGACCTGCCGTCTGCAGATCTGGCGGGAGCATTCTGTTATGGGGGAACAAAAGAGCAGACGAAAATGCAGGATCTCACTCAAAACAACCAGGGTTTATTAATAAAACAACAAACAAGATACACAAAAACCAAGGCAGGAATAGTAAACAACACACCACCACCAAAACCACAAATTACAAAAAAATAACAAGGAACAAAGGGCAACAACAATATAACGACCCAGACACAAAGAGTTATACACGAGGAAAGCCACTCAAGGCAGAGGGAAGCCACTGAAGGCAGAAGGAAGCCACTGAGAAACAAAGAAGGCTTAGGGAAGCCACAGGGAGACAATAAAGAGCAATTTGTAAAGCTGCTTTGAGACAATGCTGTGTTGTAAAAAGCGCTATATAAATAAATTTGACTTTGACAGGGAAACAGTGAAGGCTGAGGGAAGCCACGGGGAGACAGTGAAGGCTGAGGGAAGCCACGGGGAGACAGTGAAGGCTGAGGGAAGCCACGGGGAGACAGTGAAGGCTGAGGGAAGCCACGGGGAGACAGTGAAGGCTGAGGGAAGCCACGGGGAGACAATGAAGACTGAGGGAAGCCAAAGGGAGACAATGAAGGCTTAGGGAAGCCAAAGGGAGACAGTGAGGCTGAGGGAAGCCACGGGGAGGACAGTGAAGGCTGAGGGAAGCCACGGGGGCGACAGTGAAGGCTGAGGGAGCCAAGGGGAGACAAATGAAGACTGAGGGAATCCAAAGGGAGACAAGTGAAGGATTAGGGAAGCCAAAGGGAGACAGTGAGGGCCTTAGGGAAGCCACAGGGAGACAGTGATGCTTAGGGAAAGCCAACAGGGAGACAAGGCTTTAAGAACCCACAGGGAAGCGTGACTCAGGGAGGAAAAAACACGAGGAGCATGGTAAGGCTATAAGAAGCCACAGAGGAGCATGAAAAAAGCAACAAAAATAAATAACTGAAAAAACTACGCCGCTAAGAAAGAAGAGAAGCAATACAGTAAGTAACTAAACAAAATAAATAAATAAATAAACTATAAACTAAAAACATAAAAAAAAACCTAAACATAAGCCGTGAGCTACGGGAAGTAATACCAGAGAAAAAACAACAAAAAAGAAAACAAGGAAACAACAAACACTGGCTAATAAAGCTAACGAGAAGCGAGACCGGAAAAAATAAACAACAAATACAAAAGAAACACCAGTAACAGTAAGCACATACACAGGACCAAGAACTACTCACAGGAACAGAGCACCATAACAGGGCCGTAACAGGGCCGTAACAGGGCCGTAACAGGGCCGTAACAGGGCCGTAACAGGGCCGTAACAGGGCCGTAACAGGGCCAGGACTGAGACGCAGAAAATACAGAGTACATCCAACTGCTACATGAACAAGCGGACAACTCCCCACAGTGACCAAAAGAAGGAAATGCTCCCACACCAGCAGAAAATCCACGCAACTTAAATAGAGTCCTCAAAATGAATTTAAAATGAGCTACAGCTGCCGGCGCGGCCATCTTGGATCCGGCGACGTCAAAATAAGAGTCCAACGTCAAAAAACAAAAATAACCGAAAACACAGGGCAGGGCACGGATCCTAACACAGCTTATGTTGCTTTAAAATCTCAGTGTACTTTTCTGCATTAATGCTGCCATCACAGAAGTGTAAATGACCTTTGCCATTGTCACTGACACAACCCCCTACCATGACAGAGCATGGCTTTTGAACTTGTTGCAGTCTGGATGGTCCTTTTTGTCTTTGGTTCACAACACATGGCATCCATTTCTTCCAAAAAGGATCTGGATTACTGATTTCTTTGACCACAGTGTTAAAACTAAATACAGTAAACAACAAAAGGTAAGTAAATAGAAACAAACAAAAATTGACTTCGTGATCAGGATTGAACCTTGGGCGGATTGGGACACCAGCCACTGAAGAATAGAAAATGAGCAGAAAAACCCAAACCCCCCAAAAAAAATGGGGGACGCCAAAGCATACAGAGCCCCCTATGCCAATGTACTTGTTGCGCATGGTGCCCAAACCAGGACGTCCAACGTCCGACACCCCTAACCGCGACAAAAAAAACTCATCTAGGCCTGTTAACATGCTCAGGGTTGAGCGGGGTTATTGGTGTCAAGCAAGAAGCAAGGAGGGCAGGACGCACCTTCAAATCAGGGCTAACCTGGGAGGTAGGGCCAACAAGTCAAAAGCAGCGAACTCGGATTAATGATTCTTGAGCTCAGGATAGCCACATGCAAGCTCAGGGGTGGAGGCTCGGCGCTGGATGGCTCAGGGGCAGAGCTTGGTGCTGGCAGCTCAGGGGACAGAGCTTTGGCGCTGGCATGGCTCGAGAACAGGGCCGACCGACCCAAGTCCAGTGAAAAAGGTCGGCCCCGAGTCTCCTGACTGGGGAACGGCGCAATGACCTTAGCACCGAAATGTGACCGTAGCGCAGGGGTCGGTTCAAATGACCAGGTGCAGGGGGTCAGCGCCAAAATGACCGGGGCGCAGGGATTAGTGCAAATGACCACGGCGCAGGCATAGCACAAATGGACCATGTGAAGGGAGGGCAACAAATGACCGTTTGGGCCATAATGCTCCATAAGGGAGCTAACATGCTCAGGTATGGAGCTAAGGGTGCGGAAAGCTCAGGAAACCCAGCTGGGGGTGGCACTAAATGCTAAGGGTACAGAGCTTAAGGGGCGCGGCCGTGTGCTCAGGTACGGAGATGGGCGATGCTAAACTGCTCAGGTTATAGAGTACGGGACACAGCTTCCGTGGAGACAAAGAGAAGGAGATAGAGGAAGATTGGTCTTCTTTTCAGCTTCACAGCCTCGGTCTGCCTGTGGTTTACCCTCACGTCATTATCTATCTCCTCGGTCCCCTCGTAGGTCTTCCTCCCCCATCTCAGTCATGTTACCTTTACCCCTCTCCTCATGTTTTAGTCTCTCACATCCGTTGTGCCCTATAGTTGTTCCCCGAGTTCGAAGTAAATATCCAGCCTACCGCGGAAGAACCTCTGTCTCCCCACCTAGGCACTCCTTGTCCAAGCTGACAGTACCGGATAGTGAATAAGCGCGTGGAACAAGGATTAGGACCAATCCTCGGTCCCACAGCATCCGATTCCTCAGAAAGGATGCAGACTAATTCAGGTGTTCGTTCGTCGGAAAAGTCTTTTTTACCTTTCTCACCTTCACCCCCTCCCCGGTGAGGGCGAAACTGAAGTAAGGACCCCGTGCTTGTAGGAGTGGTAATGGGAGGAGGGGAAATAAAGGCCAAGTTAAGGGGACTCCCAAAAAGCTAGTCGGAACCCGACCAGGAAATGCTGGCAGCGAGGGCTGTATGCAGTGGGAATAAGACGGGATCACAAAAAAAGATGAAAGAAAAGAAAAGTAACAAGAGAAAGAAAAAAAATAAAGCGGATCCCACTGTTCTGCTTACGATGGAAATAGTGAACCAAAAATATAAATAAATAAACGAAAATAAATAAACAACAAAAGGTAAGTATATAGAACAACAAAGAAAACAACTTCAATGAGGATCGAACCCTGGATGGATGTGTGTTGACATTATTTAAATCCAACATGCCACTCAGTCAGAGAAAAAACAAGCAGAAAAAACCCAAACAAAAATGCACGGCATAAGCGTACAGTGCCCCTATGCAAACGTACGCTTACGAAGTGGCTCCGCTACACTAACGTTGTATGGGTCCATGCCTGCACAGAGCAACATATCCCAAGCAGAGCACCACGAAAGCGACTCATGGATCTCCGTACACGGAGCATGACACGGACACAGCACTGCGAAAGCGTCTGACGGTTCTCCATACACGGAGCATGAGCTGGACACAGAAATGAAAAGGACCAGGCTGACAGCAGCACAGCATCCGTTTCAAGCGCGAATGCAAGGGGAACGTTATTTCACCCAGTCGCGAAGAAGGGAGAGTGATGGCGCTAGAGGGAGGAGGCAAAGTGCACTCCACAGCAGTGAGCGAGCCAAAACTGTCGAGGAAGAGAGGTAACCGGGAGCACTCGTAATAGCTTGCCCTACACTAACCACTAGGCCCTACAGGTTACTGGGCAGCCTCCTGACTGCCCCTTGCTGATGGTCTACGAACCGCCAGCTACCTCTGTCCCTGAACAATGAAAAAAAACGGTCAATAATAAAGCCGTGTGAGGGTCAAGGAGTCCTTGGGCTCTATTATTGAGCTCAAAGGTGTGCTTAAATAGCGCAACCAACAGGTGTTGGGACTTTGGAGTGTGCATACGCCGCAGTCCAAGTCAACGCTGACCTCTAGCGTCACAAGTCAGGGTCAGCGTGACTCCTAATACACAGTACACATTTCTACTGTTTGATGGTCCATCCCAGATGCCTCCAAGGCCAGAGAACTCAACGCAGTTTCAGAACATGGTTAACATGAGGCTTGTTTGTTGTAAGTCACGTTTTAAGTGCCATGTGTGAATATAACTCTGTATAGTAGAGCATTTACTTTTTTATTTCATTACAGATAGTATGAACCCAAGATATTTCGTGTTTTGTCTGGCCAACTTCATTTCATTCGTTAATAAACATCCATTCCTGCATTTCAAGCTTGAAACACATTCCAATTAGTGATGTGATTTCAAACAGAAACAAAAGGAAAGCGCTGCTAAAAATACAGCGTCTGCAACACAGTGGAATGGGAAACAACGCAACACCGTATTGCTGATATAAATTTCCAATACCGAGTAGATATATAAACGAATGCTTAGTAGATCAGAGCGGAAGCTCACGTTGTCGTGGCAAACAGAGCTGATGTCTCAGAGCAGGGAAAACTGCTCAAAGCATGGGAAAAAAAGAGCCAGTCGCACCAGAATCTGACCCTAACAAACCCTATTATTGTAGGCATAGCCCTACCAGCATCACTTTGCAACGGAAAATTGTTACCGTCTTTCCCTAAATGCATCGTGCTGGAGTGCTACCATGTACCAGTGCAAGGAAAAGGAAAAGGCAAGTCAATCTCAAGGGTGTGACAAGAGACACTGCTCTCAAACAGAATTAAATACCTTAACATGGCCGTCTAGTGTCGAGCCATGGAACTACATGTTTCCTAAAAGCACCCAGTGGATTTGTGCACACAAATAGAGTTTTTGAAGCAACTTTGAAGCAACTGATCCTGCTCACTGTTGAAAGGCTTTACATTGGTGTTAAAAAAAATGTAATTAAGAAAGAATTTTCCTAAATTCAGTAACAGTAATAACAAAAGTGGCAATAAACAGTATTCCAAATTAAAATTGCCCTAAGTAGTACATTTGTAAATTACTTAGAAAAACATGATGGGGAAAGGTAGCACATCACTACCCATTTATTTATGTACTGATGAATTACCACTCAGCTACTGTAGAAACATTCTAGTTAATGTATAATCTGCTAGTGATTTCTGTACTTATCAACTCTTTTAAAATAATTTGTGTAAGCAACTACTGTAAATGCCCCCTTTTTAAATAGATACATATGTCAAGGAATTGAACAAGAAATCTGTTGTACTCAAAAATCGAAATATTGAAGATGTGGAAATGTGAAAATGTGAAAATGTTGTGAAATAAATATAAATAAATTATGATGATATAGCAACTTGTATGTTGTTCATACATACAACTGCGTTTTCTATCATAATATGTAATAAGAATAGTGATGTGAAATTTTCAGTACAGTACATTTTCTTCGGCAGCAAGGTCAAATTTGAACGGAAAATACACGTTTACACATATTTAAAAAAAAATCTAGTTACTAATCATTTACAGGGTCACTTATCAGACTTCTGATTATCTTTTAGCCCCAAATGTTGATTGGTCCATATGGGTCTGCAGGTTTGCATAAATAGGAATGAGAAGTGGGATTCTCATCAAAGGTGATCAACAGCCATCATGAGGTCTCTGGTCTTGCTTTTGCTTGTGGGAGCTTGTTGTAAGTATAAGCTTTATTGAGAGATCTTTCTGATTCCACAGTCAAAGATACTGAATCTCTTCTACTATATATTTTGCTGCATACAGTTGCTCTTGATGATGACAAGATTGTCGGAGGGTCTGAGTGTCAACCTCACTCCCAGCCCTGGCAAGTGTCTCTGAATGTTGGCTATCACTTCTGTGGTGGCTCTCTGATCAATACGGAATGGGTTGTGTCTGCTGGTCACTGCTACCAAAAGTAAGTGATTTTAAGTAGTACAACAGATTAAAATGTAGTATGTTCTTTGGAACCTCTGAAACCTGAAACCCTGGTTCCATCTTCTTCTGCTCTCTAGTCGTATTGAGGTGCGTTTGGGTGAACACCACATCCTGAATAATGATGGTACTGAGCAGTTCATCTCCTCTTCTCAAGTCATCCGCCATCCCGGTTATAACCCCTCAACCATTGATAATGACATCTTGCTGATCAAGCTGGCCAGACCTGCAGAACTGAATGGAGCAGTGCAACCTATTGCACTGCCCAGCGGCTGTGCCTCTGCTGGTACCATGTGCCTAGTGTCTGGATGGGGAAACACCATGAACCCCGGTAAGTACAAACACACAGGTTAGATTGATGAATGCAAGTCCATCGGTTTTGCCATTTATGCACTGTTTGGGTCATTTTGTTTGCAGCTGATAATGGCGACCTGCTGCAATGTCTGAATATCCCTATTCTGTCTGATAGCGATTGTAATAACTCATACCCTGGTATGATCACTAATGCCATGTTCTGCGCTGGCTACCTGGAGGGTGGCAAGGATTCTTGCCAGGTAAAACTCTGATACTGCAGGATTAGAAATGACAATATCTACAAAAGATTTTAGAATTGCCTGAGAAATAAAAGCATTTTCTTAATTGTTCTCTCTCCCTGTCACTTCCTCCCATACTCAGGGTGACTCTGGTGGACCTGTGGTGTGCAATGGTCAGCTGCACGGTATTGTGTCCTGGGGCTTTGGTTGTGCTGAGGTGAACCACCCTGGTGTCTACACCAAGGTAAAATCTATACTTGACTCTACTGATATTAACTGTTTTCTATTTCCTTAAAAAATATCTCTTAAAACTCTTAACATACAAATCTGAAATTACTCTTTTGTGTGTTTCAACAGGTCTGCGTTTTCACTGACTGGATTGATCAGACAATCTCCAGTAACTGAATCTGCACCAGTGCCCTAACACAATGCAATACTATAAAAATATTGAGATAAAATAAAAATGATGAATCAAAATTTGCTCTTTGACTATTCATTTATTAAGCATTTTAAGTCAAGTAAATTATTGTCTCAAAGCAGCTTTACAAATATCGAGGCCCAGACTCTTACTTGAGCAATTGAGCAAGAGCAACTGTGGAAGGAAAAACTCCATAAATGTTCTAAGGAAGAAACCTTGGGACAAGCAATACTCAAAAAAGGACAAGACCTCCTTGGGCAGCCCATATGTTATATGTAGTAAATTAAACCACAACCCAACTACAAACCCAAATCAGAATAAGCTGGGATGGTGTGGAAAATGCAAATAAATAAAAAAAACTGCAGTGTGTCTTACCTTTACTCTGACTTCTATTTCATGGCAAACAGTACAAACCCAAGATATTTCATGTTTTATTTTTTTCTGGTCAACTTCATTTTATTTGTTAATAAACATCCTTTACTGCATTTCAGGCCTGGAATACATTCCAAAATAATTTGGGATGGGTGGCAATTTAGGTCTAGTAATGAGGTGATAAAAATTAAATAGTGATGTGATTTGAAACAGGCAGGTGATGTCAACTGGTGATTATAATCATGATTAGGTAGAAAATAGTATCCACAAAAGGTTGAGTTTTTGAGGAGCAAAGATGGGCAGAGGATCTCTAGTTTGTCAACAAATGCATGAGAAAATTAATGAATCTTTAAAAACTCTGATTCTCAAACAATGATTGGAATTGATTTTCGACGTCACCACAGCACTGAAACAGCTCTCATAAAAGTGTTAAATGATCTACGGCTGAATACTGACTCAGGTAAAATATCGGTTCTGGTTTTACTGGATCTTAGTGCAGCCTTCGACACTGTAGATCACAGAATACTGCTGGACAGGTTGGAAAACGGGGTTGGACTTTCCGGAACAGTCCTTAATTGGTTCAGGTCTTATTTAGAAGACCGGAGTTACTTTGTCACTATTGGCAGCTATGAATCTGACAGAGTGGCTATGACTTGTGGAATCCCCCAGGGATCAGTTCTTGGACCTCTTTTGTTCAATCTTGATATGCTGCCATTAGGCCAAATGCTACAGGCTAACAACATTGATTACCATAGTTATGCAGATGACACACAGATATATCTGGCTCTCTCACCAGATGATTACAGCCCAATAGATTCACTGTGTCAGTGTCTGGAGGACATTAATAACTGGATGAGCCAGAATCTTTTACAGTTAAATAAGGACAAAACAGATATTGTTGTGTTTGGCAACAAAGAAAAGAGTTCTAGTGTCATTAAACACCTCAGTTCCCGGGCTTTAAAAACCAAAGACCAAGTTCGTAATCTTGGCATTCTAATAGACTCAGATCTTACATTTACCAGCCATATTAAAACCATCACCAAAATAGCCTTCTACCATCTTAGAAATATTGCCAAAATCAAGGGTCTACTGTGTCAACAAGACCTAGAGAAGCTGATCCATGCTTTTATCTCCAGTTTTATCTCCACTTAAACAGTTACAGCTCATTCAGAATGCTGCTGCTAGAGTTCTAACTAAGACGAATAAAACTGAGCACATCACTCCAGTTCTGAAATCTATACACTGGCTTCCGGTTAGTTACAGAATAGAATTTAAAGTTCTTCTACTGGTTTATAAATCACTGAATGGGTTCGGTCCAGAATACATCTCAGAAATGTTCAGAGAATATAAACCCAGTGGATCCCTTAGATCCATGGACTCAGGTCAGCTAGAAGAGCCCAGAGTCCAGACTAAACATGGTGAAGCAGCATTTAGCTGTTGGGCTGCATATAACTGGAACAGACTGCCAGGAGATATTAGATGTTCCCCAAACATAGAAATTTTTTAATCCAGCTAAAAACTTTTCTTTTTTCTTGTGCCTATGATTGAGCTCGATATTTTTACTATTACCCTCACTTTATCATATTTCTTTTAGTTCTGTTTTAATTTCTGTAACTTGTAAGGTATATTTTATTATATTTTCTTTTAGTTTTTATGTTTTAATTGCTTATTTCTCTTGTGTTAATTTCGTATTTACCAAATTGTTGGGTATATTTTACAATATTTTCTTTTAATCTTTCATGTTCTTAATTTTTATCTTTCTTGTTTGAATTTCATGTATTTAATTGTAACTGTTTGCAAGACGTCTTTCCGATGTTCTAGATCTCAGGAATGTTTTAATGCTTTTTAACTTTTCCTTATGTAAAGCACTTTGAATTGCCACTGTGTATGAAAGGTGCTATACAAATAAACTTGCCTTGCCTTGCCTTGCCTTGCCTTGATTTACATATTTCTCCCTGTGTAGTGTATAATATCCTTAAACAAGGAATCTGGAGGAATTTCAGTGCAAAAAGGGCAAGGGGGTTTCCTAAACTGAAAACCCTTGATCGCTGATCCTTCAGATGGCATTGCATAAAAAACTGTCATTCATCAATAGCTGATATAACCACATGAGCAATTGATTACTTTATCAAACCTCTGTCAATACAGAGTTACATTCGCAAATGCCACGTAAAACATAACCGTACAGAAAACAACCCTTATGTTAATAGTGTCCTGAAATGGCGTCAAGTTATATGGGCTTCGAAGGTATCTGGGATGGACCATTACTCAGTAGAAACATGTATTGTGGTGCGACCAATCAATATTCCATATCTTTTTAAGAAGAAATGAATGTTGTGTGCTCCGGACCAAAAACAAAAAAAGGACCATCCAGACTATTATCAGCAACAAGTCCAAAACCAGGCTCTGCAATGGTATGGTGTTGGGTCAATGCCCATGGCAAAAGTAATTTACACTTCTGTGCTGGCAGCATTAATGCAGAAAAGTACATTGAAATCTTAGAGCAATGTATGCTGACTTCAATGTATGCTGCTAATCTAACAGGGACGGGGCATTGCATTTTTCAACAA
Source organism: Ancistrus triradiatus (assembly GCA_025084515.1). NCBI lineage: Eukaryota > Metazoa > Chordata > Actinopteri > Siluriformes > Loricariidae > Ancistrus > Ancistrus triradiatus. The sequence continues at coordinate 67,139 of JAJAGP010002625.1, read as the reverse complement.
GACAATGCAAAATCAGCAAAAGTTTAGGATGGAAATATGCAAAGCGCTGCCAGTCTTTCTTTGAGAAATTATTTTTTTTAAAACATGTCAATAATTTTCTCATGCATTTGTTGATAAACTGGAGATCCTCTGCCTATCTCTACTTCTCAAAAACTCAGCCTTTAGTGGACACTGCTTTTGTACCAAATCGTGATTATAATCACCTGCTGTCATCACCTGTTGCAAATCACATAATTATTTAGTTTTTTTTCTACTTACTAGACCTAAATTGTTCCTGTCCTAACTTTTTGGAATGTGTTCTAAGCTTGATTTGCAGCAATTAATGTTTATTAATGAATTAAATGAAGTTGACCAGATGAAACATGTAATATTTTGGGTTCATTTAAAAAAAAGTCAAATATATGTAAGAAACACTGCATTTTTTTTAATTTGCATTTTCCATATTGTCCCTACTTATTCTGACTTGGGATTGTAATAAGTGTATGGCAAATTCTCAGAAGCTAAATAACAAAATAAAGAGCGAATATTTAAATGATATCTAACAAATTAAGTAAACTATAATAATATAGACTATAATAAAAAAAATACAATATTATTAAGAGTATAATAAAATAATGAATCATATAAGAAATAAAAAATGTATATAATAATATAGAGGATATGACTGAGTTTCAGCATTATTTAGTTCAGTGACCATTGTCAATGTCGGTTATCGGGTCCGCATATGGAAATATTTGGTGCTGTGGAGGAGGTGAGGGGCATATCTGATATGGTCTGAGTAATGAAATGAGGACTGTAACTGATGACAGAAGTACAGCTTGAGTAGATCTTGAACTGATATTTGAGTAACATCTTAGCATGTGTACTGAAGGAAGTGTGTGTACTTAGTGTGTTGTTCTGAAGGAATTGCTCTGAAAGAAAAAAGAATATGTAGTTAGTGATGTTGTGAACACATATTCTATAAACAGAACATGTAGCATGAGATTCTGGCAGCACTATCTACAAGAAAAGAAAAAAAACATAAGTGTGACACAGCCAAGAGGTATCACCAACCCACCCCTTCACCCTACCTTGTCTAAGGCAAGGGTTCACAATTCGGCCAAAATGGGACCAAAGAAAGTCAGACAGTCCAGTGCAACACTCCCAGCTACTTGTCGAAACGGTATGATAGACCAGCCAGGCCAGAGATGACCTTAGACTCCAGCCAAAAGAACCAGAGCTGCGCATCTCTGTCTAAGTCTAACCAAAAGCCTGTGTCAATGAGTATGTTTTTAGTCTACACTTGAAAATTGGGAGTGTGTCTGAATCCCAAACAAAAGTAAGGCTTATTGGATAGCCGTGTGGCCATATACAAGAATGCCTTTCCCCTTGCTGTAACTGTTTTAAATTCTAGGAACTACCAGAAGTCCTGCACCTTGTGAACAAAGAGGATGAGCTTGATTGTAAGACTCTGTGAGTTCATTCCAACATTGTGGGGCCAGGCCATGTAGAGCATACAATACAAGAAGTATTTTGTAATTAAGGCAGAATCTAACTGGTAACCAGTGCAGAGCCAACAGAATGGGACTGATGTGATCAAATTTTCTATTTGTAGTTAGCGCTCAAGCTTCTGGAGTTTATAGATCCCGTAAAGCATCCAGGCAGCAAAGCGTTACAGTAATCCAACCTCAAGGTTATAAATGCATGAACCAGTTCCTCAGCATCTATAAAATCATTGTTTAAAAAAGGCAACTCTAGTAATGTTGCTAATGTGCACGTCAAAGGAGAGATATGAGTCAAACATGATGGACTGGGTGACAAACTGTCATCCAGTTTTTGTATAGATGAAGACAAGCTGTCTCTTGCAGCCTTGTGTCCAACTAATAATATCTCAGTTTTACCTGAGTTAAGTAAAATTAAATTAAATGACATCCAATCATTTTAAATAACAGAATATAACAACTGAACCTCATAAAGAAAAACAAGTAAAACAAATGAGTGCTTTTAGAAATAGGCCTGTGTAGGTTTACACTGTATGTTTACATGAACAATTGCACACATCTGTGATCTGCTGTGGCAAAAGCAAATGGGAGCAGTCAAAAGAGGATCTTGTGGACTCATCTGGAAACAAGCATAATGCCTTTTTAAATGCTAGCTTGATATATTCGAGTTTCCCCAAATTTACCTACTGTACTGTACAGCCTGAAATCCAAACCAGTAAAAATATACTCATTGACAAAAAAATAACACACCCTGATCAAAATGTCGTATTACTGCAAAACCCGGCATTCAGTTAGGTCTCAGGCAGATATGTAAATGATTACAGGTGTATTCTGGTTAGACACTGGGTTTTGCCACAAGAAGGCACAAAATTGTTCCCCTGCCCTATAAAAAGGCTATCAGAGGCTACTTTTGGGTAATGTACCGCTTGGTGAGAGATTTTTGACTGCTAACCATGCCTCCACTACACATTCAAAGACATGCCCTGTTGACAGACTATAAGAGGGCGTATTATTTGACTGAAAGAAGCAGGATGGTCAGGAAATTGCCTGCCATCTAGGCCATTCTAACCTAGCTGAGCAGTGGTTCCATGAGGGCACTCACACACAGTGAACAGGCTCTTGGAATGGTGGAGTCTTTGGAATGTGGGAGGAAACTGGAGTACCCAAAGGAAACTCACACAGACATGTGGAGAACATGCATACTCCACACAGGTAGCAGCTGGATCAGGCCAGTACTTGAACCAAGGTCTCTGGTGCTGTGAGGCAACAATGCTAAGCACTGCACCACCATGGCACAATTGGATTTGATTTAACCACTGTAGAGCTTTTCCAGGAAAATGACCTGAACTTGAAGTATTTAGAGATAAAAAACAGATTATAACTGTTGCTAAATGCCTATTAGGATACTGTTTGAACTGATCAATAAGAAAACACTTGTCTTTGTAGAATATTTATGATAGTAAAACCACACAAATTAGATTTTTCTTAAAAACCTTAAAAGTCAACTTGTCACACTTTTGTTAACTTAAGCAAAAATCGGCAAAATGATACTCTTTGGACTGAGAGTCTTTGATATGTTATACCATCTTTTTCAGGTCCAACACAGTACAGTAGCCTACCAACTACGGTTTCTAAAAAAAATACTATTAGGCTTAAGAACCATTTTCATATTTCAAAATAATACCTCGATTGGGCTTTAGATTGAAATCATCTTGAGTTGCACCTTGGTTGACATGGATTCACAGAGAATGAGAAGACCACCAGCTGTTGGCATATCAAGTGGAGAACCAAATCAAGGTTATGGAGATTACAGAGCTTGCTATCTGCCATATCCACCATTTATTGACTGACTGTTTAATTTTACTCTGGGGTGCTTTTCACACAAATTTAAACAGAGAAACTGACCAGCCTCCAATGAAAGAAAGTCCAAAAATATATACTTCACACTATTAGGGACAGAGTTTTGTATTCTCAAGGAAATAAAAAAATTTAACAAAATGACGTTTTTTTGGGATTATGGGCTGGCATTACTAAGCGGATGAGACAATTAATTATTACAGTATGTAGTGATTAATGTGATTAAGAAGTGATGTAATGTGATTAAGAAGTGTACTAAGAAATTACATGATTGCTCATGAGTACACAATAAAGGATTAATAAAAGTGTAGATAATTTCTGAATTTCTGGAAACACCACATCACAGCATATGAAACTAATTCCATCTGTGAAAATGGTGGTGGTAGTATCATGGTACTATTCATGTTTTGCTGCATCTCAGCCAGGGCAGCTTGTTATTACTGATGTTACAATCAGTTCTGAATCATACCGGCAAATACTAAAGGAAAATGTCCATGAATTGAATATCAAGAGAATGTTGGTCATGCAACAGATCAACGATCCTAAGCGCAGTCATTCTGCCAAAGAATGGTCAAAGAAAAATAAAGTTAATCCTTTGGAATGGCCAAGTCCTGACCTTATTTAAACAGAAATTACATTTACAGCATTTAGCAGACACCCTAATCCAGAGCGACATACAATTGATACAGTCTTACAATCCAAGCAATTGTGGATTAATGGCCTTGCTCAAGGACCCAACATTGGCAGCTTGGCAGAGGTAGGATTTGAACCCTGGACCTTTTGGTCCACAGACCAGTACCTTAACCACTGTCCAGCTACCACAGAAATGTTGTAGTGACCTAAAGTGAGTGGGCACTGGGAACAGCCCAGTAGCTACACACAAGTTGGGCACTCTCTGTTGAAATCTGATGATGGTAAAACCACATTCAAATGATCTGCCTTTAAAGCTGTCTTGAATTTAAGAATAACTATTTATTTCAAACAAATCTACAAAATGCTACTTTTTGACTCATAGGAATCCAGTGTCTGATAGGATATAGAGTCTTCTCCTGTTATAACACAGAATGGTACCAGCTACAATTTCTCAGACATATTAGTGTGCTAGGATTATGATTCACTTTCATATTTCAAAATAATAGCTAGATTGGGCTTTAGAATGAAATCAGCTGGATTTGCACCTTGGTTGGCATGGATTCACAGTGAATGAGAAGACCACCAGCTGTTGACATATCAAGTGGAGACCTAAAATCAAGGTTATAGAGATTACAAACCTATCAGAAAAAAAGTTGGAAAACAAAATGTGAGCTTCATATCTGCCATTTATTGACTGAGTGTTTAATTTTACTCTGAGATGCTTTGCAAAGAAAGTTACACAGAAAACTGACCTCCAACAAAAGAAAGTACAAATTTCTAACAAATTGAATTTTAGTATTATAAATTTTATTATATATTTTATAAATGATTTGTTTAACTTAAAAATATATTGATATTTCATATTTTAAGAAATCAGTTAACATGATTAACTACAGAAGTTTCAAATACTCAAGTCTAAAAACATTTTTCAAACTAAATTAGGTGTTAGTAAATTATTACATAGCAACGGGACTAAGATGTGTACCAAGAAATGAAATGATGCTCATGAGAAGGACTTTGCATGTCCTCCCGAGTCAGCATGGGCTCACTCCATGTATTCTGGTTCCTCCCATATGCATTAACTGGTGTTTCTAATGTTGCTGCTGGCTAAGCACTGGCTTTTTCTCAACCCTGACCAGGATTAAGCAGTTAAAAAAATGAATGAATGCATAAACGTATAGTTGCAGCTGGGTGGGTAGTGCATTATACAGTTGGCAGGTAGCACTTTCACATAGTTTGTAAATGTGCCCAGCTGCTCAGGCTTCTGCTTCTGTGATAAAGCTGCGAGTTGAAGCATATTTGATGTTCTATGTTGATAGTGAGCAAGAATGTTGCAGTGTTTCTAACTAGACACTACTGTTTCCTCAGATGAATCAACAAAATCCAGATGTGGAAATTTGGTGGAGACAGACGCCTGCATGTGCTGCACAGAAGGTATACCAGAAATATACTTTCATATTGTTTTTCCATGACCAACAACACTGGAGTACAACATTCCATAATCTCTAGCACACTTCATAGCAATCGTCCCCTTAACACTTGATATACATTTACATTTAGAGCATTTAGCAGACACATTTATCCAGAGCGACTTACAACTGATACAACCTTATAATCAAAGCAATTGTTTGATAAGTGACTTTCTCAAGGACCTAACAGTGACAGCTTGGCAGAGGTGGTACTTGGTAACCTGGACCTTTTTGTTTAGTGTACTGTTAACCACTAGGGCTCCGCTTAAAGAGACTGGAGAATACGGAGCAGAAAAACTCTGAACTTTTCAATAAAGATCTATCCACTTACGACAGGGCCCTCTTGTGGACGATCCACAGCAGTGATTGAGTTTATGGGACTGGAATAGTCATGTAAAAAGCATAATTCTGTAGTCATCATGTCTTCATTATGCTTAATTATGTCGTGTCTACCCTGGTTTAATGACAGAAATGTGTGTTTCCCAGTGCTTATTATTAAAAAAAAACATTTTATATGGAGTCCTCACAATGCTACCATATACCAACCATTCTTTTTTAAATGTTATCTCTCTAACTATCTTTCTTTTTTCCATGTGGGGAAAATACACTTGGAAAAAAACACGTTCAGAGCAGCTCCATTACAGTTTTCATTCTTTAAATAATTGCCTTAATTAACTGTCACTCAGGTGGCCAGGTGAGGCTTCACATGCAGACCGCATGGCTGTGGCTAAGTGAGTGCAGGGCCGGTTGGGGGACCATTCCCGGTGCTGCCCCAGTGACTGCTACACAGCTCTGTGATGGGCTGGTGTCCTGCTCCATGAGTTCACCACCATGTGGGATAGGTGCAGAGATAGGAACCCCCATTACCCCCATTATACCCTCTCAAAATACTTATCAATTTTCAAACTACACCCATATTAGAAAATGTACATTTAAAGAAATGAACATGTTTGCCCCCAACATTCAAGTGAGAATAACATTCCAGTCAATTATTAATTTAATATCTGGTTTGGATAATTGATTGGCCCTTGGTCAGATGCAGCCATGCCATCTTCCATATCACACACCTACATAACTGGCCCCTACCATAAATGGCAGTGGTTTTATTACTTCAGAATAAAAGCAGCTGTTACTTTACACTGCATGATAAAGGCAAAAAACAAACAAACAAAAAACAAACAAGAGAAATGGTGCTTATAAGGGCTCGGGGAAAGTTGTCACATGCTAGGCTTATAATTGCTCTATGAAAAGGCGTATCATATAAGAAGGATGCAAATAGATTTCAGAGGCTTTAACTATCCCTTGAATTGGGTATTATGAAGTGGAAAGTGTATGGAACCACAACCGCTCTGCAAATTGGGGCATCCTTCTAAGCTCTATAACTGAGCCAGGAGGATATTAATTAGGGAAGCTAGCAATAGGCCATTAGCAACTTAAAAAACTTACAAGTCTTATGGTTGAGATCTGTGCGTGTGCCAATAATTTCACAAGCCATATGGCAGCAAGACAAGAAAGAAGCCTCTTCATAAAAAGTGCCACACTGAGTCTCATTGGCACTTTGATACCATGTGGTAAAAGGTCTTTACAGTGGTGCTTGAAAGTTTGTGAACCCTTTAGAATTTTCTATATTTCTGCATAAATATGACCTAAAACATCATCAGATTTTCACACAAGTCCTAAAAGTAGATAAAGAGAACCCAGTTAAAAAAATTAGAGAAAAATATTATACTTGGCCATTTATTTATTGAAGAAAATGATCCAATATCACATATCAGTGAGTGGCAAAAGTATGTGAACCTCTAGGATTAGCGGTTGATTTGAAGGTGAAATTAGAGTCAGCTGTTTTCAATCAATGGGATGACAATCAGGTGTGAGTGGGCACCCTGTTTTATTTAAAGAACAAGTCTGCTCTTCATAACACATGTTTGTGGAAGTGTATCATGGCACGACCAAAGGAGATTTCTGAGGACCTCAGAAAAAGAGTTGTTGATGCTCATCAGGCTGGAAAAGGTTACAAAACCATCTCTAAAGAGTTTGAACTCCACCATTCCACAGTCAGACAGATTGTGTACAAATGGAGTAAATTCAAGACCATTTTTACCCTCCCCAGGAGTGGACAAGCCAGAAGGCTATTGGAAGAATGTTTTGTGGACAGATGAGATCAAAATAGAACTTTTTGGTTTAAAAGTGTTATGTTTGGAGAAAGAAAAACACTGCATTCCAGCAAAAGAACCTTATCCCATCTGTGAAATATGGTGGTGGTAGTATCATGGTTTGGGCCTGTTTGCTGTCATCTGAAGCCAGAACAACTTGCATCATTGATGGAACAATGAATTCTGATTATATCAGAGATTCTAAAGGAAATGTCCCCAAGACATCTGTCATGAACTGAATCTCAAGAAAAGTGGGTCATGCAGCAAGACAACAACCCTACGCACACAGCGTTCTATCAAAGCATGGTTAAAGAAGAATCAGTTTTTAAAACGAATAAAGAATAATGTTTTTGAATGCCCAAGTCAAAGTCCTGACCTTAATCCATCAAATGTTGTGGAAGGACTTGAAGCGAGCAGTTAATGTGAGAAAACCCACCAACATCCCAATTGAAGCTGTTCTGTACGGAGGAAATGGGTTACAATTCCTATTCCTCCAAGTCGTGTGCATGACTATTCAAACAGCTAACCGGAATGTTTTAAGGGCTGCTTTATTGCTGCACACTTTTGCCACTCACTATATGTAATATTGGTCATTTTCCTCATAATAAATGACCAAGGTAATAATAATTTTGTCTCATTTGTTTAACTGGCTTGTGTGAAAATCTGATGATGTTTTAGGTCTGTTTATGCATGTAAGTCTTCGAAAATTCTAAAGGTTCACAACTTTCAAGCACCACTGTATGATCCCAGAAAGACCAAGATGAAGCTTTTGAATGAAATCCAGCACTGTATTTTTTATAGGATCCTTCTTATCCTGGTCATTGCTCCTTAAAATGTAAGTAACTATATTCCTAAGCATCAGTTTCCTCATTTTCCTTCGCACTCATAATTCATTGGAAACACTAGCTATCAAGACCTCTGATTTATCTAATGTTTGGTTTGGCACTGATGAATCCGTGTGGGACTCCCAAGGTTGTATAACTAGGAATGCAAAGTGATATTTTTCACTGAAGGTGTCAACAAAACATCATGAGGTCTCGGGTCTTGCCTGTTTGCTTTGGGAGCTTGTTTTGTGAAGTATAAACTTCCTATAAATAACTTCTTTGATCCATCCATTCAATAACTGAATTTCGTCTCCATTTTTGGGCTGTATGCCAGTTTGCTCTGGATGATGACAAATTGTGGGATCGTCGGAAGTCTGAATGCAGACCTCACTCCCAGCCCTGGCAAGTGTCTCTGAATATTGGCTATCACTTCTGTGGTGGCTCTCTGATCAACGAGAACTGGGTTGTGTCTGCTGCTCACTGCTTCAAGAAGTACTTTTTTTTTTTTTTTACTAATTATTAGTAAATATTATGGATTTTACTTAAAAAGTAGAATGTCCTTAAAAACCTCTGAAACCTGAGAACGTCATACCATTTCCTTCTGCTCTCAAGTCGTCTTGAGGTGCGTTTGGGTGAACACCACATTCTGAATAATGATGGTACTGAGCAGTTCATCTCCTCTTCCGATGTCATTCGCCATCCAGATTATAACTCCCGTACCCTTGATAATGACATCATGCTGATCAAGCTGACCACAGCAGCCACACTAAATGGAGAGGTGCAACCTATTGCACTGCCCAGCAGCTGCGCCTCTGCTGGTACCAGGTGCACAGTGTCTGGATGGGGAAACACCATGAGCCCCTGTAAGTACAAACACACAGGTTAGAAAGATGAACATTAGTCCATCTGTATTTCAAATATATCCACTGTTTGGGTCATTTTGTTTGCAGCTGATAACGGAGACTTGCTGCAGTGCCTGGAGATCCCCGTTCTGTCTGATAGTGATTGTAATAACTCTTACCCTGGTATGATCACTGACTCCATGTTCTGCGCTGGCTATCTAGAGGGTGGCAAGGACTCTTGCCAGGTAAACTCTAATACTGCAGCACTGTTCATTCAGACTAAGCAGTAAACATCACAGTAACTTAATACATCATTTTGATCACATGTTCTGCCTCCCTCAGGGTGACTCCGGTGGCCCTGTGGTGTGCAGGGGTGAGCTGCACGGTATTGTGTCTTGGGGCTACGGCTGTGCTGAGGTGAACCACCCTGGTGTCTACACCAAGGTAAAATGAATTACAGACCATATAATATACTTTGAATTATATACCATTTTCACATTAGTATGTTTAAATAACAATTTTGTACCTGTCCTAAATTCAAAAACTGAAATACAACTCATTGCAAAAATATTTCTCTTCCTCCAGGTCTGCATGTTCAATGGCTGGATCGAAGACACAATGTCTAGCAATTAAAATTACTTCAGCACCCTAACACAAGCCAACACCATGTTGTGAAATCCATCAAACCAACAGAGATGAAAGAAAAAAATAAAATATTCTGATATGAATCGTCTCTTCCGTTTTACTCTTTAGAAAGAAAAAATTTGGAGACATTTTATCTAACAAATCACTGCAATATTACAGTGCAATAAAAGATAAATAAAGTAAGGGCCTGACCTGTCTAATATACTGTTTAGTTGGTGTAATTGATTATTATTATTATTATTATTATTATTATTATTATTATTATGTACAGTAGAGGACAAAAGTGACCACTATTGAAAATTTTTACCTATCTTTTTATTTTGGATTTTCTATTAATTAAAAAAAAAAAATATATATATATATATATATATATATATATATATATATATATATATATATATATATACACACACTGACTTAGAAAGATAGAGCATGTCTGAATTTTTCCATCATAGGTACGACTTCAACTATGAGAGACCAAATGAGGAAAACAAATCCAGAAATCATAATTGTAGGATTTTTAAGAATTTTCATTGTACACATGGTGGAAAATAAAGTATTTGGTCAATAAATTTGGTTCCACTCAATACTTTGTAATAACATAACCTTTGTTCAATGACAGAGTTCAAACGTTTTCCTGTAAGTCTTCACCAGGTTTACACCACTGTAGCTGGTATTTTTGGCCCATTCCTCCATGCAGATCTCCTCTATATCAGTGAGTTTTGGGGAAACACAGACTTTCAACTCCTCCACAAATTTTCTATGGGGTTGAGGTCTGGAGACTGGGCTAAGGCCACTCCAGGACCTTGAAATGCTTTTTTTTTTAACAGAGCCCTCCTTTGTTACCCGAGCGGTGTGTTTGGGATCATTGTCATGCTGGAGACCCAGCCACGTTCCAGCTTCAATGCTCTCACGGATTGAAGGAGGTTTTTTGGCACAAACTCACGAACATGGCCCCGTTCATTCTTCCCTTAACACAGATCAGTCGTCCTGCCCCTGTGCATAAACACAGCCCCAAAGCATGATGTTTCCCACCCCCATTCTTCACAGTAGGTGGCGCAACTCAGATCTTCTTCCTCCAAACCACGGCGAATTTGGTTTTTACCAAAAAGTTCTATTTTGGTTTCAATCTGACCACATGAATATTCTCTCAATCCGCTTCTGGATCTCCATATGCTCTCTGCAACTTCAGACGGGCCTGGACATGTACTTTCTTAAGCAGGGGGACACGCCCTGGCACTGCAGGAATCTGAGTCCCTCTCAGCGTAGTGTGTTCTGATTGTAGCCTTTTACTTTGGTCCCAGCTCTCTGTAGGTCATTCATCAGGTCCCTCGGTGTAGTTCTAGGATTTTTGCTCATCGTTCTCATGATCATTTTGACCCCACGGGAGGAGATCCTGCGTATAGCCCAGATCAAGGGAGATTATCAATGGTCTTGTATGTCTTACAATTGCTCCCACAGTTGATTTATTGACACCAACATGCTTGCCTATTGTAGATTCACTCTTCCCAGCCTGGTGCAGGTCTACAATTTTCATCCTGGTGTCCTTCGACAGCTCTTTGGTCTTGGCCATGGTTGAGTCTGACTGTTTGAGGCTGTGGACAGGTGTCTTTTATACAGATGACGAGGTCAAACAGGTGCCATTAATACAGGTAACGAGTGGAGGTCAGAAGAGCTTCTTAAAGAAGAAATTACAGGTCTGTGAGAGCCAGAAATCTTGCTTGTTTGTTGGTGACCGAATTCTTATTTTCCACCATGATTTACAATTAAATTCTTTAAAAATGTGATTTCCTGGATTTTTTTTTTCTCATTTTGTCTCTCATAGATGAAGTGTAGCTATGATGGAAATTACATTATATTCTCTCATCTTTCTAACTTGGAGAACTTGCACAATCAGTGACTGATTAAATTATTTTGCCCCACTGTATATATATACATATAATTTGTTTTTTTATTATTATTATTAATAGCAGTTGCATGACCAAAACTAAATGTGACGTATTTCTACGATTGCTTCATACTGACATCAGCTTAATTTCCAACCTACAGATACAGACAGTTAAAGCATGTGAAGATCACCAGCTGATGACAGAGAGTGTTTCCAAGTGCAAAAATAGATCAAGGTTATGTAGATAACAGGTTACCAGAGCAACCACTTAAAAATAAACTAATCCTACTACGTATTACTATTAGTATATATGGATTGTTAAGTATTAATCTTGGCCTAAGACGCTTCGCCAACAAAGTTATTCAGAACACTTTGTGGCTGTCATGTGTAGCTGGGTGGTTGAAATATTTTAAGTTGGTACTGTATTGGAGCTAACTGCATTTGGGTCCTAAAACCCGTTATATTTTTATTTTCACGATTTACCATATTAAAAAAGGCTGGCGAACCGTAAAAATAAAAATATATCGAGTTTTAGGACCCAAATGCAGTTAGCTCCAGATGGAAATAGTGAACCAAAAAGATAAATAAATAAGAGAAACAAAAACACAGAAAAAGGTAAATAAAACAACAAAGAAAAAAGGCTTCAATGGCTGAGGATCGAACCCTGGGCAGACGTGTGGGTTGTCGTTGGTTTATCCCAGCGCAGGTATCGATACAAAAGACCGTGGCGCGGGGGTCAGCGCAAAGGGCTCAGGTATAGAGCTAACATGCTCAGGTAAGGAGCCAAGAGGCACGGCATGCTCAGATACGGAGCTAGGGGGCAGTAACAGTAACAGTATAACAGTTAACATGATGTAAATATAATTTTTGATAATACATTATATGGTCTAAATAAAATATTATTTATACTATCGTGGATATACATTCACTGGTCACTTTATTAGGTACACCTGCTTGTTTATACAGTCATTGTCCATTTTATCAGTTCCACTTAGCATATAGAAGCACTTTGTAGTTCTACAATCACAGGTACTATTTGGATGGTGGACTATTTTCAGAACAGCAGTGATGCTGACATGGTGGTGGTGTATCAGAGTGTGTTATGCTGGTATGAGTGGATCAGACACACCAGTGCTGCTGGAGTTTAACACCTCAGTCACTGCTTGTTATGGGAAAGTGGCAGAAAAGGTACACAAACCCATCTGGAAAGGTACATCTGGAACGTCTAGCCACCATCATCTGGTGAGCACTGATGAAGTATTAAGAATGACCACCACAAGCTGTGCAACAACAGATGTGCTTGCTACTGTCTCTGACTTTACATCTACAAGGTGAAACATGGATGTGTCTAATAGAGTGCGCAGTGAGTGAACACAGTGTTTAACAGAATAAAGGGGATAACAAAGTATGCAGAGAACCAGATGGACTACGGGCTGTAATTGCATAGCTACAAAGTGTATCAATATGCTAAGCGGAATTGGTAAAATGGACACGGAGTTCGTGTTACATCTTGAACGGCGTTGCATCGGCACGAGTCTGCATTTAATTTCATTGCCATTTAACATCCATTTCGTACGACCAGCAGATGGCGCCATGTGAATTCGAGGGGTGCTTCTGGAGTATTGTAGCACAGTGCAGTAAAATCACTGGAGTGTTTACAGGCTAAATGCTGTCGGCTAATGTTTATAAAAGACGACAATTTGTTTATTGTTAACTCCATTTTAAATATACAGTGGGGAGTAACGTCTGAGAAATGAAAATGCTTCTATTTAGCATGTTTTCTCTAATTTAATACGATGCCTTTATTTACAAATCATGAGCATAGCAATTTGAGTTAAAAGTAGAAAATAAATAAATAAATAACTAAAAAAAACACACACCCCAATACATTTCTGAACGTATTAACATTTATTAACTCGAGTTGGCATGGTCTCCACACGTTTGTGCAGTATCTGTTTACATTTACAGCATTTAGCAGACGCCCTTATCCAGAGCGACTTACAATTGATACAGTCTTACAATCCAAGCAATTGTGGCTTAAGGGCCTTGCTCAAGTACCCAACAGTGGCAGCTTGGCAGAGGTGGGATTTGAACCCTGGACCTTCTGGTCCATAGTCCAGTACCTTACCCGCTAGGCTACCACAAGTGTTGTTATGTTGTTACTGAAGGCTTGGCTTTCTCTGTCTTCGGGTGTCTCAGTTAGTGCTCAGTGGAGTTTAGGTCATGTGAAGGTGGAGGAAAGTCCATGACAGTTTTTTGATGCAGACTTGGAGACAGCACCCGGGAAGTCTCGTAAATCACGTAGGCAGAGGAAGCAGGCAAAATTCCATCACACTGTTATAAAACCATCATGTAGCTCTGAACCTGGATTGCCTTCGGGTTTTAGAATTCCTGCTGATATTGTGGAAATGCAACGTCGTGATCCGACTTTGGCACATCTTTTTCAGAGAGCCAAGGAACTGAGCCAGACTTTTGCAGCAGGGAGAATTTCTTTTTGCGAGGGGGTATCTTTATCGTCAGCTGGGAAAAGTAGTACAACTGGTGGTGCCTAAAGAAATGAGGGACACTGTGCTGATTTTGGGTCATTCTATTCCATGGGCTGGCCATCTTGGAAAGCACAAAACTATTGCTCGCATTAATAGACACTTACATTGGCCTGGTTTGCGGGCAGATGTCACTCAGTTTTGCAGGAGTTGCCCTGAGTGTCAGAAGACTTCCATCAAAATCCCCTCCAGAGCTCCACTCCAGCCCATACCAGTTATTGGTACTCCGTTTGAGCGATTAGGGATGGATATCGTGGGCCCTGTTGAAAGAAGTAAAGCAGGCAACCGATATATGCTTGTAATAACAGACTATGCTACAAAATATCCTGACGTTTTTCCATTGAAGTCCATTAAAGCAAAGCCTATTGCTTTTTGTCTGGGGCAGTAAAGGCTGTTTGTAAAGGCTATTTGGCAGGTACCACTTACGCAGCGCTCAAAGGAGCTGACTGCTTTTCAGACACCCTGGGGTCTGTTCCAATTTACAGTTTTACCCTTTGGACTACATGGTGCCCCTGCAACTTTTCAGAGATTGATGGATCAGGTACTATGTGATTTATCAGAATTTTCAGCAGCATATCTTGATGACATTGTCATATATAGTGCTACATGGGAGGAGCACCTTAAACATCTGGAGACGGTACTGGAGCATCTTAGGTCTGTTGGACTGACCGTGAACTCGTCGAAGTGTGCCTTTGCTAAGGCGGAGACGAGGTATTTGGGGTTTGTCATTGGAAATGGGGTAATAAAACCACAAGTAAATAAAATGTATGCCATTGAGTCTTGCCCTTTGCCACAAACAAAGAAGCTGTTGAAAGCATTTCTGGGTATGGTAGGATTTTATCGTCGGTTTATCCCTCAGTTTTCTACTAGAGCAGCTCTACTTACAGATATGACTGGATCCAAGTGTCCCAATCAGGTCCAATGGATGAAGGGGAGTGTGTGATGGCTGGTCTTACAGCCACACAACTGAATTGAACAGTTACCATGCCTGCTGCTCCAGGTTTCCTTCCGGGTCCTGGCTAAAATATGTGACAGAGGGCAGAGCCTGGTTAAATGGAGATCTGGAATTGGACTATACCATCAGTTGTGCCAGCAAAGGGGGGATGGGAATGTTTGTATTGAGTTTTATTAATAGTTTGTAATTTTTCCCACTTTTGTTAGTTTTATGGTTTGATCAGTTAGTATATAGGTTTTCCCATGTTTCATTGTGGGTTTTATTTTCCTTTTCCTTTCTTTTTGGTTTGTTTGAAGCTGAGTTTGTTATTTAGTTGTGAGTAACGTTTGTTGATTTCTTTTAAGGGCCCATTAAGTTTGTTTATTGATTTTGATCTGATTGTGGATATAATAAAGACCTTTTTTGGATATAATTTCTTGCCTGTTGGTCTTTGACTGCTTGGTCCCTGATTGAATCAACTTGAGAGATTGCATTTAAATAAATGAAGTCAATACAAAACCGTAGGCTGCCATCCTTCTTCGGAACCAAGACCACGGGGTGACACCATTTGCTCTTTGATGGCTCAATAATCCCCATTGACAGCATTAAGTTAACTTCCTCCTTCAGCGAGGCCTGCAAACGTTCCGGTATTCTCTAACTCAAACATCTCACAACTGCTTCTGTTTTTAGCACAATATCATGTTCAACAATATCAGTCCTACCAGGATTCTCCCGAAACACGTTTGATTTACATAAAGCTCTCACCTGAGACTGTTTTTCATCAGGAAGATGACTAAGATAGCAGTCAAAGACCGACAGGCAAGGAATTATATCCAAAAAAGGGCTTTATTATATCCACAATCAGATCAAAATCAATCAGATTTAATTGAATTGCTATATCGATAACTGCATATTATTAATTCCTTTTCAAATCTGTTTAATCCAATCCAGGGTTATATGAGTCGGGGCAAGTGTCAGTACAGAGTGCAAGACAGGAACCAACTGTAAGCAGGCAACACACACATGCACATTCTCACCATGGCTGGATTACTGTCCCTAAAACACAGCCAATTGTATGCACGACACAGCCAGAAGGTACCACTTTGAAACTGCATTCATACAAGATTCATCAACATATGGCCACTAATATTTCAGGTGATCATCCAGGTGGTGAAAACATAGCAGAGACTTATACAGTTTTCTCACAGATCTGTAGCTGTCATTTTTGTTTTCCTACCTTTTTAAGAATTACATGTGCATCTGTCATGATATTTGCAGGACAACCACTCCTAGAAAGAGTAGTCATGGTACTGAATTGACTTTGTGTAGATACAGTACATTGCTTCATGTCAATTAAAGCATACCCAGGTCCTGGGATTTCTAGCTATTTCTACATTTTTTAAAGGTAATTTGAAATGTTCATGATTCATACAGACTTAAACCTTATCTAAGTTTTTTTTTTATTATTATTATTTTATTATTTTATTATTACTTTACTGGCAGATGACTAGATACTCAGATGATAACTATCTATGGAAATCCCAATGTACAAGTGAAGAGCAACCTATAAGCTCTAATGTCTTTGACTTGGCCCAGTCTGAATTAAAACCTAAGACATTATGTGATAAAAGATTCCTAAGTTATGATCTATCAGTCATAAAACCACTGTTAAAGCCATTTGTACAGAGATCTAGCTGCACTTTGCCTCCTGTTAAAGCAAACAACCACAGAGCAAATAAGGCTATTTGTTTTGTGGCTTACGTTTTATTACAAAAAGTAACAACAGATTATACCTCTTTTCTCTTTATATCTAAAATGTTTTAGCACAGTTATCAGTGGATCTCTTTCTTATTTTCATTTCTACCTTCAACACTTAATTTCATAAAAGTTAACAATATGTCTTATACTGTTAGGCCATATCAATTATATGGACAAAAGTATTGGGATACACCCCTTAATCATTGAATTCATGTGCTTCATTCAGTCCCTTTGCCATAGCTGTATAAAATCAAACACCTGGCCATACAGTCTGCCTGTACAAACATTTGTGAAAGAATGGGTCGTTCAGAAGAGCTCAGTGAATTTGTAACAGGATGCCAACATTGCAACAAGTCATTTGTGAGATATCTTCCCTCCTACATATTCCATGATGTTACACGGGTTGCCAAATGCAGAGGATCATAGTACAGAGTTCTAAACCTCCTCTGTCATTATCATCAGCACAAAAACTGAGCGAAAGGAGCTTCATGGCATGGGTTTCCATGGGCAGCTGCGTGCAAGCCTTACATCACCTGCACAAAGCGTTGGATTGAGTGGTGTAAAGCACCCTGCCACTGCACTCTGGAGCAGTGGAAATGTGTTCTGTGAAGAGATGAATCACACTTCTATCTGGCAGTCTGATTGGTGAGTCTAGGTTTTTGTGAATGCCAGGAGAACATTACCTGCCTGACTGCATTGTGACAACTGGAACATTTGGTAGAAGGTGGATAATGTTATGGAGTAGTTTTTCAGGGGTTGGTCAATGCCCCTTAGTTCCAGTGACAGGAAATCTTAATGCTTCAGCATACCAAGACTTTTAGACAATTGTATGCTTCTAACTTTGTCGGAACAGTTTGGGGATGGCCCTTTTCTATCCCAGCAAGGTCCATAAAGGCATGGTTGGGTGAGTTTGGTGTGGAAAAACTTGACTGATCCTCACAGAGCCCTGACTCAACCCCATCTAACACCTTTGGGATGAACTTGAACGGAGGTTGTGAGCCACTGCCTCTCATCTAACGCCCGTGTTTGACCTCACAAATGCTCTTCTGGGTGAATGTACAAGAGTCCCCACAGACACGATCCAAAATCCTTATAAAGCCTTCCCAAAAGAGTGGGAAAGCTGTTATAGCTGCAAAGGAGGAACCAACTCCATATTAATGCCTGTGGATTTAGAACGGGATGTCTCTAAAAGCTCTTATATTGTAGGTGCCCCGATACTTTTGTCCTTTATATATATATGTACTTTATATACATTATACTTGTATATGCATGCACAGAAAACACCAGGAAACGTGGACTATGGTCATTCATATGGGGTTCTGCATGTTATCTTTACTTTATAAACTTAAAGATAACAACTGGTTTTTGATTTACTTTGCTTACCTTGCGGCTTTCAAGGCATGAATATAGTTAGCCAAGCCAAACAGATGGGCTGCTGAATTTTACAGATTGCATTCAGACCAAAATCCATGAATTTAAGATGGAAATGCAGCCCATGAACTGACTGCTTTTACATGTTACAGAACAATCTGTATAATAGATGATCACAGTGGTGCTTGAAAGTTGTGAACCCTTTAGAATTTTGTATGTTTCTGCATAAATATGACCTAAAACATCATCAGATTTTCACACAAGTCCTAAAAGTAGATAAAGAGAATCCAGTTCAACAAATTAGACAAAAATATTATACATGGTCATTTATTTATTGAGGAAAATGATCCAATATTGCATATTAGTGAGTGGCAAAAGTATGTGAACCTTTGCTTTCAGTATCTCGTGTGACCCCCCTGTGCAGCAACAACTGCAACTAAACGTTTCCTGTAGCTGTTGATCAGTCCTGCGCACCGGCTTGGAGGAATTTTAGCCCATTCCTCTGTACAGAACAGCTTCAACTCTGGGATGTTGGTGGGTTTTCCTCACATTAGCTGCTCGCTTCAGGTCCTTCCACAACATTTTGATTGGATTAAGGTCAGGACTTTGACGTGGCCATTCCAAAACATTAACTTTTTCTTTTTTAACCCTTCTTTGGCAGAGCAACTTGTGTGCTTAGGGTCGTTGTCTTGCTGCATGACCCACCTTCTCTTGAGATTCGGTTCAGTTCAGTACAGATGCCCTGACATTTAGAATTCTCTGATATAATTCAGAATTCCGTGTTCCATCAATGATGGTAAGCCGTCCTGGCCCAGATGCAGCAAAACAGGGCCAAACCATGATACTACCACCACCATGTTTCACAGATGGGATAAGGTTCTTATGCTGGAATGCACATTTGATTGTAGCAGTCGATTTTCTCAGTATATGAGTAGTGTATTTAGGACCTGATACTGCAAATAACATTGCTTGTGCCTTTCCTTGATCTGTAGAAGATGGATAGTAGTTAAGTCATGTAAGATCTGTATCTAATATAATCTTTGAATGTCTTGTCTCTACAAAGAAAATTTCTCCAAATAAATTTGAATTTTATGCTAGTTTCATAATGGGGTCACTGTTTTTAATCGTCCTACTTAGAGGCTTATGTCCACACCCCAACCAACCCCCTAAAAACAAAACAAAATAAACAAACAAACAAACCAGATCATGAATCTCTAGTGACGTCCCTGCATATAGCATTGCTGAGTAGGATATATATGGGACTTGTCTGAGTTTACAGTCCTTTCCAAATGTAGTTACATTTTTTAAAAACGTGTGTAAAATATATTTTTTACTTTTCTAACATTTCGAAAGGCATTAGAGACTCGGGCTGTCAGGCGGTTGTGTGGTGTTTGTATGTTCTCCCTGTGCGTGCTTGTGTGTGTCTGCGCGAGTGTCCCCCGATCCCCGTCCACACCGTTAATGGAAAGGTGAAAGTGACTCAATGAGTGAGTTAATGAATGATTGAGCGTTGACCGGAGCAGCTGTGTTAAGTATAATGACTTTAGTATAGTCTATACGAAGCATCTTATTGGATAGCAGTGTTTTTGGGCCAATCCTCTTCTCGGTTCTTAAACACTGCAACGGTTTCAGCTTTACTTTCGGACTCGTACACGGAGAAGTGTAATCATGCCAGGGATCTTACTGGGAGATGTTTTTCCAAACTTTGAAGCTGATACAACCATCGGGAAGATTAAATTCCACGATTTTCTGGGCGATTCGTAAGTAGCAACCAGATAGCATTGGCACAGTTTAGTTTTGTTGCGTCAGTGCTAATTCTTATTTACGCGGTTGCACCACTGCTTATGGAATATGAGACTAGATATATTTTCACGTGTGTCCAAAAATTATATAAACAGATGTCTTTGGGATTAGTTCAATGAACAAACCACTGAAGCTTAGCATTAGTTGTGTTGCTATCTGTGATTACACAACGCCAGCACAAAACAGTCCTCCTCGTGTCACACACGCATACTGCCGTGTGTAGTAGAACGTTGTGTGTAGCTAGTGCATATACGTAATTTGAAAATGTCCAGCTCCACGATAATTAAAGCATCCTGAAGTTAATCCAGAAATTTCATCTTGTGCGTTGTAAGTAAGGGACTGTGATAGCCTAGCGGTTAAGGTACTGGACTCTGGACCAGAAGGTCCAGAGTTCAAGTAGCACCTCTGCCAAGCTGCCTCTGTTTGGTCTTTGAGCAAGACCCTTAACCCACAATTGCTTGGATGGTAAGACTGTACCAATTGTAAGTCGCTTTGGATAAGGGTGTCTGCTAAATGCTGTAAATGTAAAAGTTGTAAGGTTGTCTTTGTTTTAGTTGTGTTGTCGTTTCAGCAGTGTCATGTAGGTAACGCTGTAATTTTGGGGCACCCCTGATAAACGTTCACGTTTTGTGGATTTAAAACTGCAGAGGATAAACTTGGATAACTGTAATGACCCATTAACTAAATCAGCTCAGGTCAATCATTCACTGGACGGGGTCTCAGGAGAGCCTGTGCTAAGCCAGCGGCAAAG
Organism: Ancistrus triradiatus; assembly: GCA_025084515.1. Lineage (NCBI taxonomy): Eukaryota > Metazoa > Chordata > Actinopteri > Siluriformes > Loricariidae > Ancistrus > Ancistrus triradiatus. Next base: position 46,187 of record JAJAGP010002625.1, on the reverse strand, counting down.
GGTGCAAGTCAGGTTCAACCCCAGACAGATTGCTGCTCCATCATAGGCAACACACACACACTATGGGCACCCTTAGAGACACCAATTAGCCTAACACATTTGTCTTTGGGCTGTTTGAGGAAGCCAGAGTACTCGGAGTAAACCCATGCAGCCATGAGCAGGACATGCAGATTCCACACCGAAAGAACCCAGGGCATCTCACCTGGGGATTTAACCCAGGACCTTCTCGCTGTGAGGCGACGGTGCTGCTCATTTTCTTGGCAAATTGAGCCTCTTAATGCCAATTGAGCATCATTTAAACACCACAGTCTACCAGAGTATTGTTGCTGACCATGTTCATCCCTTTATGACCACAGTGTCATCATCTTCTGATGGCTCCTTCCAGCAGGATGACACGTCATGTCACAAAGTGCAGATCATCTCAAACTGGTTTCTTGACCTTGACAGTGAGTTCACTGTACTCAAATGGCCTCCACAGTCACCAGCTCTCCATCCAATAGAGCACTTTTGGGATGTCATGGAATGGGAGAATCACATCATGGATGTACAAATGACAAATCTGCAGCAACTGTGTGATGCTATCCTGTCAATATGGACCAAAATCTCTGACTAATGTTTCTAATACTTTGTTGAATATATGCCATGAAGAATTAAGACAGTACTGAAGCAAAAAGGGTGTCAAACCCAGTACTAATAAAGTGGCTGAAGAATGTATATTCAAAATCTGTTATATTTATCTAGTTACTACAAATGCATACACTTTAAAACACTGGGGGAGTGGAGGAGGGGTGGCGTTGTATACACCGATTAAGCCACAACATTATGACCACCTACCATAATAAGCTCTGACCTAAGGCAGCATGGACTCTAGGAAAAACCCTGAATCTGCCCTGTGGTATCTAACATCATATGTTTGCAGCAGACACTAAGTCTTGGAAAGTGAAAGCGGCTACAGATATATATATTTTTTTGTCTGAGAACTTCTCACAGATGCTTGACCTGATTGAGATTTGGAAAATTTGGCGGCCAAATTAACATCTCTTGGAGCAACCTTTTTTAAGGAACAACTTTTGGTCCTTAAACCATTCCCGGACTATATGCGTCAGGACTAGAGATGCACCGATCAATCGGACTGTTTGACTGCCGTGACTGATTATCAGTCCTATATAACTGATACGGTGTCAGTCCTAGATACACTTGCGCAACGCAACTAAATTCAGAATTCAGTTCATGTGTGTACAGAGCTTTAAACACCAATAGCATATGGCTCAGCCACTGGTTTGCTTATGAGACACTGCTGATGCATGCAAAGGTTGCCAGCCCTGTTAAGAGCTATATACTAGTCGGTGTGTTATGGTAAGGTGGTTGAAATGCAGCTCAGCTCAGTCAGGTCCCACACCTACACAGCATTCACCCAGAGGGTGTGTTATACACTTCGACTGAATGCATTTAACATCCAGTTTAAGCTACTTTCTGAGCTCAAATGCACATTAAACACACAAAAAAATGAACACACACATACAAGACATGCAGACACAGCAACCCTCAAATCAAACCACCAAGCTGCAGTTATAGGGCCTCGGGAATGCACCTTGGGGTGAGTGACTGGCGCTACAGCACAAAAGCGAAAGAAGAGTGAAGCAAGCACACCAATCGGAGTATAGCGCGCACTTTTTGAACTTGTTTTGAACTGTTGTACCAAGAGCGACACTTGGCCAGACTGTCACCTACAATTAGTTGATTAAGCAAGGGTCTTGTTATAAAAAAGATAGTAGGACACTAGAGCCAAAATAAATCCTTGTATGAGTTGAGCCATGTGACTTAGTTCAGCTGAAACTCATTTCATATTCATGATTTGGTATACAGTGATTCAAATTCACAATAGCCCTTGCTCAGAGGTGTTGTCATGTTTATAGTGTCTTTTTTTACATCTACAGTACTGTATTCTTGGTTGAAATATGTCTCTATGGGTCCTAAAGTTAGTTTATAAGAGGAAACCAAAAGCAAAAAGGAATTGAATGCTCCAGAACACAGGCTGCCGTTCGCTTATGATTCCGAATGGGGAAAAATTTACTCCTCGTACTTTTCAGTTCTCGACAAGCCTTCTGGGATGTGTTAATGATCAGATCCGAGGTAACAGTGTATATGGTTTGTGTACTTTGTCCAACACTAGAAAGAGTGTGTTTATAGTACAGCCACGTCCAGATTGAGCCCACATGCAGTCTATTCACATGGCTGAGTTCATTCATATGATTTTGAAACTGCTTTCTACATCACGTTAACACTGGGGCTCTGGCTTCAGAACACGACAAAATGAACAGTGAACATTTACGTGGACAGATGTGTGCCTTTAATGAAGGTGGATAGAGAAAGGTGGGATAACCAGACACGTTCTTTACCATTTAAAAAAACAAAACACTTATTTGCCGAACTTAATCCTGTTCCTAGAGTTGACTTTCTGCAGGCACGGAATATGAAATTATACAGTTGTGTAAGTACATGATGCATGTCATGGCAGGTAACTTCACACATAATCACAGCATATTCTTTGGATCAGCGTTCAATGGAAGCTTCCCACAGAGTTTTGTGTGTCTTTTCTTTTCTAATACTTGTTTGTGTCTCCCATTGCTGTAATAACAGTACTTATCCTGTTGTTAGGTTACACCAGTGCCAGGAGGTTGCGTTCCTGCCTATTTTGGTACATTCGGTGGGTGTGGATATCTGTTTTGGCCTTAGGTTTTTGATGAAATTTAGGTTGTGTTTCTGCTGCTGTTAGATTGTAGCTAGTCAGTGTCCCAAATTGAGGGCTTTCCTGTGACTGGTGTATTTTTGCCTCGAGAAATGTGATGACCCTTGCCCACCCATTTTACAAATCACAATCCCTGTTAATACGTTTAATTTTAGTTAGACCAGGTATGTGTCTGAGGTGTAGCAATCCAGTGTTACTGATTCTTGCAGTTGGACATTTGTGACCTTAACTGTGGAACCTGTGTATATTTTTATATATATATATTGTAGGCGTAACAGCTGACAAGGCACAAGGCTAAAGTTCTTGTAGGGTTTGGTTACTGATTAAAGTGTGCTCGTCGAAAACAAGAACAATTAAGTCAGACTTCATGCTGTCTCTTGTTTAACACCCACAGAAAATAGACATTGATTTTAATAGGTCATGTGGGATTGAATTGCAGAGTCACTGTGAACTGAATAGAGAGCCTGTCTTGTGCTTTTGCCAGAGTCCTCTTTCCTCTGTTTACAGTCATGCTTTTCTTTGAACACTCAGTGGAAAGTTCAGCATTTGTGTAATCTTTCAGGTCTTGCACAATAAAATATTTATATTGGTGATCAGATCAGATATATCATGCAATTCATTGAGCGCAGTAGGATAACTTTGAAGTAGGCGCGGTGATATGACCATTTAGGATTGCGAACGATTAAGATATCTCCACGATCTGGAGAGATTGTGAAAGCCATTTTGCTATACACGTTATTGCACACATTATTGGTGACATGGCTTCCCAAGGTGTTTTAATAGCCCATAGTGTGGTGTTTGCAAAATGTGCAAAGACAAGATTGGCTGTTCCACCACAACAAAGTGCCCCAAAGAAAGCCAGATAGCATGGGGACCTCACATGGCTGCAACAACCAGAAATGGCACTGAAGCAGTGAACAATAAGGAGCACATTTAAACAGATGTCATGATGCTGTGGCATTTTATCTGACCAAGGATATGATACCTACCACCCAAAATTAGCGTTTCATCTTCTATAAATAGTTAATCCTCATTGCTGCTTATCAAGTTACTGTTTGAAACTGAATATCACATTTACATTTACAGCATTTAGCAGACGCCCTTATCCAGAGCGACTTACAATTGATACAATCTTACAATCCAAGCAATTGTGGGTTAAGGGCCTTGCTCAAGGACCCAAGAGTGGCAGCTTGATAAAGGTGGGATTTGAACCCTGGACCTTCTGGTCCAGAGTCCAGTACTTTAACCGTTAGGCTACCACAGTCCCACAGTTTTAACAACAGAAAATGCAGCTGGTACCTCAGTCGAAATCAGTTCTTGACGCTCTCTTTATTATAAAATAAGCTTTATGTTAATGATTTAGTTGACTATGTTAATGAAAGTGTTTCAAACAATAAAATGGGCTCTGCTGTGATACAGTATAGACTATATTAAATGATATACATGATGTATACTTATGATGGATTTGTCTGAATGCCCCATCGTAAATCAGGGAGGACTTGAACAGTACAACTCCTTTAATGTATATAATCCCTTATACAGTGTGGATCATCTGGGGGTCTGATGCATATTAATTCAATTTACATTATTTTTTTTATGGGAATAATTTGCTTGGTATTCATTTTCGGTACTCGGTGAGCCTTCTGGAACAAATTAAAATAAATGTCTGGGTTTTTTTGTCCATTTCCATTGAACCATGGTTTAACTGGACTTCAGAACCATATTTTTTTTCTTCCTCCTCTTCTTCTTATTATTGTTGTTATTAAAAGTTTACTGAATAACCTGTTTTGTAATTGTACCACTGGCCCTTCATGTTGCAAGGCTCACCTGTAGTTTGGACCCAGTCACTCAGGAACTACTATTTTCAGCAGCTGGTTCTTACCACCAAGCAACAGGAACAAATTACTCGTAAAAAACTTACATGGAAAAAAAAATTGTGGCTCGAGTCAGCCTAAAATCAATATTTGCAAGTTTGCCCTCCCCTACAATCAAGTGTTGACTCTTTTAGAGCTTATAAATATTGCAGTTAAAGAAATTCTTATTTATTAGAGGGCAGTGACATGGGTTTCATTTCAACTTTTGAAAAAGGGGGGGGCACACTGCTCACACCACCCAACCTACCCATCAGCCTACATGAAAAGTCACTAAATGTTGCTGGATGATGTAATACATTAATTTGCATATTTTTGGCATCATCACGTCGTATTTACATGCTGCCTAGTTTCAGATGGTATCAGTCCTTTGTCTTGCTGCTTCTCTGTTACTCTATATACAGGATAAACCCGCAAATCTGCCTTCCTCCCTCCACAACCATAATCATTTAAAAATAATAATTTCAGCCACATCTAACAACCAGGAGAAAACGCATCACGCTGTTAAAAAATGAAATCACAAGAATGCTGTGAATTATTGGGGGGACGTTATACCCCCCTTCAAACTTTGAAAAGGTTTCCTAAGGACTTGGGACCTGCAGATGCGCTGTATCACCTTCCTCAGTCTAATCAATTCTCAGAAGCCCTTATCCAGAGAGGCTTTTGATGGCCCAACATTGGCAGCATAGTGGATCCAGGATTGGAACTCAGAACCATCCAGAGGCTTAACCACTGAGCTGTTGTTGAACTGAAAATAATGCTTTGCAGAAGTTGAGGTTTACGAAACTTCCTTTCATTCCCTCCACAGCTTGTTGCGGTGTCAGTGCTTCCTGCTGTTTTTTTTAATTTTATGTCAACAGTATGCTTCTCCATTTACTGTTTATTGTTATCAAGCTAAAGCAATTTACCTATTCATGCTAGGACTTGGTATTTGGTGAACATCATCGGTCTTGAACTGTGGTCAAACCAGCCACTGTTTAGTACCCTGGAGATTCTTTGCATTCTGGGCTGTTATTTATATTGGAGTCAAACAGGTCTAGTCAAATGTATTTAGATAGCTCATTTCACAATGGAGCATTGTCTCAAAGCATATTTACAACCATCTAGGCTTTACAAAGTCCTAGGGTGAAAGTGGCAATGAAAAAACTCCCTAAATGTTATAAGGAAGAAACATTGGGAGGACTCTGAGATTATTTCTTTGGGCAGCCTAGATTTTATTTGCAAGTAAACTAAGGTTACATAATTAATAATTAGTATTATTGTTTTATTAGTCATAATATTTGGTGTGGTGAGGTTATTAGATTAGAACGCTTTCTTCTCTTCCATATTTAATCATAATGTTCTGGTAGACTAGTTATTTGTGGCAACCACGTTTCAAACATGGTTCAAACACGTGTGTACATTATGAACACACTATAACTCGGACTTGAGAGTTACTGGAAAAGATATTTTATTTTACAATAAGGGATGGGGTTGATTGTAATTGAAACAGTTATTAAATATTATTTAGTTGCATACTTTCAAGCACCACTGTATGCCACATCTTTAATTACCTGGCACAGTTTGTTCACTCATTAACTGCAATCATGTGCTCTTGGGTTGAACGCTGGCCTGATTTGTGCATACGGCATGGTCTCAGTGCACGTACACAGTAGTCTGTCCTCCCTAGCTTAATGACGCAGTGGATACGTGAACTCTTAAGGCATGTCTTTGACCAGTTTTTGGAAAATGGGTGACATGCTTGATAATGTCAGCTCGTATATCGTTGAAACGACTTATAGGATATTATCATAGATGATGCATATCACACACGTCTACATACACAGGCTTTCAGGGTCTGCAAAGTTCAAGCCTTTGTTCTCTAAGCTTGTTTGCTATCTGCTTTTTTATTTGGTTTTCTTTTTTCCACCCATTTTTCCTTCCAATTTCATTGACCAAAATTATAGTGTGTCTCTGTTTTAAAGATTTGGAAGTGTTTGGTCCTAGGGAGATCAGCAATCTGTTCTTAACTGAAACAGATGCAATTGAGGAACACTAGAGACCTGATTTGGTTACATGTTTTCTGTAGCTTGTTTGGGAAGAACAGATGTGGTCTTATTTCCTGCCAGGTGCAGTATTACATGTGCTATTCCATTGTGTACAGAATATCTAGTCCACACTCTCCATATGACGCTTTTGTGTAATTTGTGATAAAGACACTTCTCAGCTTCTGGCCACCTGTTGTTTATGACCTGAGACGATTTTAAGATGTTTCTGGGAAACAAATATAATAACAAGCCCTAGCTGCTTTTCACTGACTTTGTGTTTTGCCTGTTGTTTTTCTCTGGTCTGTAGATGGGGAATCCTGTTCTCTCATCCCCGTGACTTCACACCAGTGTGCACCACCGAGCTGGCTTGTGCTGCCAGGATCAGCGATGAGTTTAAGAAACGAGGTGTGAAGATGATTGCTTTGTCCATAGACAGCGTGGTGGATCACAGCAACTGGAGCAAGGTTAGTTATTACCAGGCCTGGTGTTTTTCGTTTTCTTTAAAACTAGCTTCGAGGTATTGAGAATTTAACGTGGAACCGATTTTGATTAGTAGTCCAGAACATAAACCACTGATCCATGTTGGTATAAACATGGAGATTCTACAGAGGTTGCAGGTATGCGCCATTTATCTACATTATGTTCTGTGAGGCAAGACGTTGACCAGACATTACCATAGTTCCGTAGTCTTTTTAGGCTACTGTAATGCAAGTATAAAGTGTATATTTGAAAGAAAACTGCTTGCAAATGATGCGTAAATGCAAAACACAAGTGATGATTGATTGAAACGACTTATACTTTTGATGGAACCCAAAAATGCATTGATTGAAAGAGTATTTCTTACCATGGGACAGGCGCACACACACTTGCAAACGCCATTTACAGCTTGTTACAAAATAAGCAGCAGAATGTCATTCACACGAAGGCGAGTAACTTGCATAACAAAGTATGTAAACTATTCAAACGAGTTAGAACAGTCTCTAGGCCAAATGTTGGCTAACAAGCTCAACCAGTAAGGTAGTGAGCTTTCGAGTGATGACAGACTTTCTTCTCTTTAACTCCCGCCTCTGCTCGTGGAGCCGTAGCATTGATTGGCTTGTGTTCACCTGGTTAGAAGAAGGAAAAAAAACACTGCACTAGAGTGCAATAATGATCAGAACAATAATAACAATACCCTGCCAGGACATAAGTAAACAGTCAATATGGGAATCTGTAATAATTATTAAGTAAAATATGGCAAGAGTTCAGTACAATGTTGTATAATATAACATATGTCGGGCAGCACTGTACAGTGTCTTTGCTGTTTTGAGTCCGCTTATGTCCCCTCCATCTGTAGTTAGAAGATAGATTTTTATTTCCCTTTATAATTTATTATAATTGAAGACCTCAGCTGTTAAATCGAATGGACATTGATTGGATGGGTGATAAACTGTGCATACCTGTTTTGAAATCAAGGGATTGGTAGCCTGACTCCATTTGGCATTAACAGGACTGAAAGAGTTAATGGAATGCAACTTCAGTAGCGTGAATACTATCCTTTATTTAGCATGAGCAGACTTGTACCGTCATTAATACAGCCTGCCTAACAGTGGTCTAGTTTGGTCTTGTTAGTAGCTTTATTTAGTTTAAATGCATTATTAGAAGACAGTATATGCAAGCAGTTGAGTAAGAACAGGGAGCAAAGTATTACCTAATGCTCAACAGTGTTATGAAAGACTTTAAAAGACACACAGCCTGTTGTGTTCCTTTGTAATATTGTTTAGCATGCTTCATTTTGAGGTTTATAAAGATTACAAGTGTCGCAGCTTCCGCTTGCAGAATTTACAGATGATGCTTTTGTCCAGTGTGCCAGTGTAGCGTAATCAGTTAACCTAATGCATGTCTTTTGGGCTGTGGGAGGAACCCGGAGCAAACACACGTGGACACGGGGAAAACATGCAAACTAAACACAGGTGGAGTTCGAGGATGGATTGAACCAGGGACGCTGGAGCTATGTGGCGACCACGCTAACTGCTGCAATAAAAAGGAATTGCAATGAATGGAGATTTAAAATTGTAAACAAAGTGCTCTGTTGTAGCTTCACCATATCTTAAATAACCGACTGAAAACATTTCTGAAGAATAACAATTCAAAACAGTGTACCTGTACTTGTGTAAAAATTTAATATCTTCAGAATCTTTAGTCCCCTTCAATTAAAAGAAATTAGGAGCCTCCCTGGCAATGGCACATGCATGACCATGACGTATGATGAAAACACGCAATTGCATGTAATACATAAGACGACGCTGCACATCGTTACACCCTGATGTCCACTCAATAAATGGCTCGCTTTGAATCTTCCTCTCATTTACCGTCCTTGGTCTCTCGGATATAATCAGAATAAAAAACCCACCCACTGCTTTTAGGTTGGTTTTAGCAAAGCATGAATGACCTAGAATTTCTGGAGGTACACTATATAGACAAAAGTTTCTGGACACCCAAAAAAAGACATTCCAAAACGTGGTTATTAGCATGGTGTCTTTACCTTCTGAGAATGTTTTCCAGTAGAATATGGAACATCACTTTTGAGGTAAGGCACTGATTTTGGACAGTAAGCCCTGACTCCCAGTTGCCATTCCAATTATTCTCAGTGTTGGCTGTTTGAGTTGGTCGTTCAATCAAAGTTGTTAAACTGACTGGTTGGAGAGGTGGAAACCTATTTAAATGTCATACTGAGAGTCAGTGGTTTTCAGTATAACCCATTCTCTTTTTTTCTATGGAGATTCTATGATGGTGTGCTCTCATATTATGAACCTGTTAGTGAGTGTGGTTGAAATAACAAATAACACTAATCAGAAGTGGTGTCCACAAACTTTTGGCCATAAAGTGTATGAGCTAACTTGGTCATTCTTTAGCTTTTCTATCGTAACATGGTATATGCTATAAATGCCATTCAGCCCTGGTAGAGAGCTCTAACTGACACCTCTTTGTGGTCTTACAGATCGTGTCGGATGCCCTAGTAATTTTATAAGGATTATAAAATAGCATTGTAAAGGAAATGGTGGCTCACTGGTTAAGTCTCTGGACTGTCAAACAGAGTGTTGAGAATTCAACTGCTGGCTCTGCCAAACTGCCACTCTTGGGCACTTGAGCACAGCCCCTATCCAACTGCTTAGTGTAATTGTAGGTCACCCTGGATAAGGGTGTGTGAAATGCTGTAAATTGCATGCAGCTTCAAGGCTACTTTTGCAAAGATGCTGGTCGGTTATCAAGAGAATTGCAGCTTGTTTTGCTTAACTCCTCGTGAACTTTTGAAGCAGTGCTGAAGACGTGTCCTGTAGAGTCAGTGTGTCTTCACGCCCCCATGCACAAACCTTTGGCTGAACCCTTGCGAACAATGAAGGCTCATCTTTCCCACAGTATAGTATTATGTTTGTCTTCAGCCCAGTAGCTTAAACCCGTTGCTGAATTTCAGGAACTAAAACGTGCACTCATTATAGCTACTTAAACATTCCAACAATCATATTTATCTGCATTTGCGAGTTTAAATTGGTTGAAACTGATGATTGATAAGATGTAAATGCTCCAGATCTGTAGTACTTTTGTTGATCATCATTTTTAATTGCAACTTTCTTACGTCTGTGTAGGATGTTATGGCATTCCACTCAGAAATGGCCGGCAATCCTCTGCCCTTCCCAATTATAGCCGATGATAAGCGAGAGCTCTCCGTTCTTCTAGGAATGCTGGATCCTGATGAGAAGGACAAAGACGGCATGCCTCTCACTGCCCGCTGTGTGAGTTTTCTTAATTATTTCCTACTTACTTGGGTTAAACAACATTTATGGGGTGAACTCTTTCTTTTTTATGCAATGCCATGGGAATCGAGTCCAGGACATCATGCAATGCGGGAAATCTGAGCTTACATTCCGGCAATCACTCTTTAGTCATTTCATAAACAGTATTATTTCATATGGTGCCGTGCTTCTCTCTACCAGCACGAGATTAGTTATAGCTGTTATGATTTGTCTGGCTGAAGTTCAGAGCCCTGAAATCAAAGCTTTGGAAGGTTCTTGAAGCGTCACTGCACACATTTTCTGATAAGCTGGACACAGTTGGCTAAGCGAATACAACCAGCCCATAGTGATTAATTCATGTTTATGGCTACAGGGAAACGTTTGAGTACATTTTGACCATCTAGTCACAATTCTACTCTTACTCTATAAGCTTGTCTGTGCAGGTGTTTGTTGTCGGTCCTGACAAGAGGTTGAAGCTGTCCATCCTCTATCCTGCCACCACGGGGCGCAATTTCACAGAGATCCTTCGAGTCATTGACTCCCTGCAGCTGACCGGCACAGAACAGAAAAGGGGGCCACACCTGTATTTGATTGGAAGGTAAGATCTGCACATGACTCTGTGGGTTTTTTTTTTTATGCTTCTTGTTTCATAGGGATGTGCTAATCCAATACTGTACAGATACTCCCCAATTTACAATGGGGATACATTCTGACCAGTCCATTAGAAGTTTAATTTATCATAAATAGGAGTTTAATATAGTATGTATACATCACAGTGACACGTTCCTTACACATTTAATACTGTACACGACCGTGACTTTTACTCACTGCATTTCCCAGCACTCATCACTCCTGCCAGGTGACTCCCTAGGTCGTGTGCGTCGCAAGTCGAACAAAGGAGGATTGAGCAAAACGTACCCTTAAACATGATTAAAGCACTTGTGTTTAACTACAGAAAAAAAAACATTAAAATAAAGCTTATTTTATAATAAAGTATATATCATGTAATGTATTGAAAGTGAAAACGAAAACGATCAATGCACGACCATGGCTTTTCCTCACTACATTTCCCAGCCATGTGACTCCCTACACGTGCGGCACCATCCCAAATAAAGCACAGGAGAGTATCGAGAGCAACATGTACCTTTAAACATGATTAAAACACTTGTATTAAAGTACAGTTGGGCAAAAACAAAGCTTATTTTATAATAAAGTAGCTCATATCTCATGCAATTTCTTGAATATCGTATTGACAGTGAAAAATGAAATGATTATTGCACGACCATGGCTTTTCTTCACTATATGTCCTAGCGCTCATCACTGGCGCCACCCTGTGACTCCCTACGTCACTTGGTACCGACTTCATCAGAGTGTGCGAGAGTACTGTGTATACCGCATATTGCTTGCCCGGGAAAAATCGAAATTCTTTATATGGTATCGGATTCCTATTGTAATTTAGAAATATCGTAAGTCGGACAATCGCAGAATGGGGTGCACCCATGTTCTAATCAATCGACTGACAAATTTCTTTCCATCTTCATGTATATAAGTCTTGTTTCCAAGATGCTACACTTAAAATCTTCTGTTTTATGCACTATTGCTCAATTTTCCTTCCAAAACAGGAGGGAACTTAAGAACTTGATCCTGTTGTTCAGGTTGAGAGATTTGAATGTGCTTCCTCTCAAAGTTGCTTCTTTGTCTCTTAGGGAGATTTTCCCTCCGAGTGCTTATTTGGTGTCTAGACTTGGGTTTTTGTAAAGCTGCTTTGCGGCACTGCCCACAGTAGCAATGAACTGAACATACAGATTCCATTACATTTATTCTCATCTAAATAGCTTGATTACTATCTGAAGAGATTTGGCAATTGGCAATTGTTTGTGGTCACTCCAGTGACATGTGACTGTTAATGTGTGATCTTGACTAAGACCACACAGGAACACAGGAACCCAGCTATTTTCAAAGCACACCGCCATCACGCTTTAGATACATAGTGCATTGAGGTTGTGTGCATTGAGGTTGGGCAATCTGGCAAGAATATCATATCACGATTTATTTTAGGCTGGATCACAAGCCACAATATCACAGTTATTTTTGATGTATGGCTTTTTTTTTAAAAGGCTAAATTCGGGAACTGAGCACAGCAAACCCCAAACTATTTTTTGCTACTCTAATAATAGTTTATAGCACAATGACAAAAAAACAAACAGAAAAATAAAGATACCATTGTGGCTTTACTAAAGTGTACTTCCGAAACAGAATGTAAAACAGGGTTTTAAAAAAGTAACATCGCCCTCCATGTACTATTGTCCAAATAATAAAAAAAAAAAAATAATAAATTAAACCAAAAAAAAATCTAAATTGGTTTTGATCGGCCCAGACCAATATTTAATTATATTAAAGCAGGCAAAAATGGCCAAAATGGATGTTGTAAATTTCAATTATTCTCTCTTGCATATTTGTGTACTCGTCAGGAGGGGAATTGTGGTGTTTTATGTTATATTAACCCATTTGCAACATGGTAATGTTATTGTAAATGTACCTGTTTTTTTTTTAAACGATTGCATTCTGTATTTCGAATAATTCAGTGGACATTTCATTTAGGGACACAATGAAGTTTATTAAATACCTTTGGTGATCACTGGTGTGTGTTGATTGATTCATTGATAAAAGTTGAAAAATAAGGATATTGTGGTAAAATAATTGCTCATTACATGCAGTTACTGGCCATTGGAGGTTCTATTTATAGTTATAAATAAATCAAACACTGATGAAGTGACTTGCTGATTTATATCACTATCCAAGGATGTATGTACAAAGATCAGAATAGCAGAGCTTCCACTGTGCATAATTTCACATTTAATTCGACCATGACTCCATGACCTTAGTTTTTTAGTTTTCGATCTTCTTAGAATTTTATCATCTAGCCGCCCAAGGAGGGTTGGGTCCCTTTTTGAGTCTTGGTCCTCCCAAGGGTTTTCTTCCTAGAACTAGGGGTTTTTCCTTGCCACTGTTCGGCCCTAAGCTTGCTCAAATTTGAGATTGGGACGTTAGTTATTAGTTATTAAGGAAGATATCTAAACTGTAAGTTGCTTTTTGAGGACAATGGCTCCATTGTAAAAAAGGCGCTATCTAAATAAATCTGACTTGATTGACTTGACATATCAGATGATTTACCCGAGGTTTTGAATATATAGGTGTTGTGAAAATGTAGGAAAAATGTAGTTTTTTTGTTGTGTTGTTGTCATTGCTAACTTCAAGGTTTGCCTTCTTTTCTTCTACTAGCCTGGGAGGATAACGTCATGGTTCCTTCCCAGGCCTGTCAGAGGAGGGGAGGGCCAAGAAGCATTTTCCTGCTGGTTTTCAACAACCAAGGACTAACCTTTCTGGAAAGACAATACCTTGCGCTTCACCCCACAGCCATAATTCAACAGGTGCACAACAATGAGAATAGTCAGCTTTCCAGCATTTTCATGTTATTTAGCATTGCTGATTTCAACTACTTAATCACGACACTTTGGAAAGCCTCTTTGCTAACAGGCATGGGCTGCCAACAATCAAAAGCACTTAGCAGGCTGGAAACTGAACCCCTTATCTGAGGAGGTTGGCGCCAGTTTCCCAGATTTATGCAAAGACCTAGACCTGGAGTGTTTCCAGTGGTGAGTCACGGCCACTGCTTTTTAGTCATGACTGTACTTGATCCATTGTTTGGGGAAAACTGTACCTTAACCTAATTAATGTTTAGGGTGGGGTTTGATCCTCACAACAAATGTAGTGTGCCTGTTATTAAAATATAATTCTCATGTAATTACATTCTCAAACAGATTGTTTTAATAATTAAAGTAACTCTGCCATAATAAAATGTTTGTACATTGCATGCTAATTTTACTTTCAAAGTCAGTCTTTGGAAACTTAGCATTGCTTGGGAGGTTTTTTTTAGTCTTTTTTTAAAACCAAAATCCAGAAACGTGTTATTGAATCTTTCTGGGGAAATTGATGGGGTTGTACTGAAAAAATGCTTCAGAGGCTGCTCATATTTGTGCCCACCTGAGGAAGAAAGGAAGAAGATTCTGAATCTCATGGTGTTGTACAATAAAAAGTATAATTATTTAAAAAGCAAAAGAGTCTGACTTTAACCCTTTATCTTGTGGGGTCTTTCTTTTCAGGACAGGGCTGGGCACCTCGGTTGTGGATGACTGTTTGGTTGTTTATTGTTGTTGTGTATAACATGTATGTTTTGTCTAGGTGGCATATTTGGAGTAATTTTTGCGAATGAACTATTCTCAAGGCAGAACTGTTCTCAACCTTGGTTGCACTTGATTGACAATGAGAGCTGGTCCCATTAAGGGACCGTGTTATTTGGAGAAAAATGTGGAACGAAAGCTTGTAGTTCCAGAAACTTGCTCACTGAATGGCTGCCATTTATTCTCAGTGCACTTGGCTATTTGCAACACAACAGCTATGGGATTTGGCTGACAGATATTGGCAATCGTAAATGTAATCCTTTTACAATTTGGAGAATGATTCTCTTTGGATCCTGTGAGCCGAATTTACTTTCTGTTTTCTGGGTTTGATACAATCTGTCATATATTAAATAACTTACTACTATTGTAGTACTGCTAAATGGAAATATTGGGAAAAAAGCACGTTCACAGCCATCGTTGGACAACAATATGTGCTCTTAAATAGAATTCATATTTTATTACTTCCAGTAGTTTCAATCCTAATTAGCTCCATTTGCAGGGTGCCAGCCACAACAGTTTTTTAGCACAACAGTAAACCGGTTTCCCAACACCGAGAGAACAAACCACAACAGCAATGATCAGAATGAGGCATTTGAATGCAAAATATTCGTATCAATCAGCACTTTTTTTTTTGGAAACCACGTGTAAGTTCTGTGATGTTGTGTAGATGTTGCCAAACCCCACTTTCATTAGACATTTAGTGTGTTTATGCGATGCAACCACTCACGTAAATTAACATAAGGTCGTACAAGGTCCAAATTTGAAAACTACCCTCACTTAGGGTATGGAGAATAGTAAATGGGAAACCATTTTGGACACAACCCAACAAGTACGGGTGCTTCGTAATCGAGCAGCACAAATGCGATTAAGTGCTTTACATATTGCATTAACAAGTTAATTTTGACAACTCTAAATAATGTCAACCATTTTGGTGATTGGCTTATCAGAAACACTGTAGAATGTAGACCAAACAAACTTATTCTTAAACAGCCAGTAGGTGGTAAGATAAAGCTAGTTGAACAAAGATGTGGTCGGAGAACTGGTCTTGCTTTGCTGAAGATATCACTGAAAACTCGCTTGTTGTGACTTGGTGATCTAGGAACTTGTGTCCTAAAACTAGGTCTCTTTGTTTAATTTCCAGAAGGTGGCAGTATAAGGCCACCAAATGAAAGCTGTATTCACAGAACTGCTCAACTTTAGGAAAGATCTAAACTGCCATTGACTGCCCGTCTTATTTCCCATGTGTGTTTTTGGGCTATGCTTTAATGATTCATGCTAGTCTGTAAGTGAGAACTTGAACCGATCCTCCAACAAGCATTGTGCCAATCAACCATGAAGGGAAGTGTCTTAATCCCAAGCATTCCACCTGTCCAGTTAAACCAAAGAATGTTCCCAGCACCCACTTGCCTGAGTAAATTATTGACACACAATATACACTCCTGCTGTAAGATCAGGAAGTTTCGACTGCCTCTGGCTTTCAGCCTACAGAAGCAGGTGATAGAGCAGCGGTCAGAGAGCTGGGTGTGGGTTACCGGCGAACCTCAACCCTCATAGCGTCGGCTCATATAACACTCGAAAGGTCCTGGGAGCTATGCGACTCGGTGGTTTGGGGCCAGATGCTCTGGTGTGGTCTAGCTGCCAAATCTCTTTGAGAAGGTCATGGACGTGGCCAGGGATTCCCCTGATTGTCCAAAGAGGCTTTTTAGAATGCACACAGAATGCCTTTGATTACTGAAAAACACACCCACGTACTCTGAGTTTAACTGGCCGGAGACAGACTCCTTTCACACTCGTTGGTGGAATCCACTCTGGCGGGCGAGTGCATGACCTGTGGAGCTGGAAATTAAAGAAGGCTTTGGTATGTGTGACCTATCTATGCAAGGTTACTGTGTTTCTGCAGGAAACTTCCTAGCCAGAAGGTGGCAGTGGTACATTACTGCACATAAAGCATGTCAACACAAACTTAGTAAGCCTAACCTTTTGCTATAGTTAGACTGAGCTGCTATTTCAGGGGATAGTTTTATCTAAAGTAGACACAGATAAACAGGGCAAACACTGACTGATCATCAGAATGACCTGAATTCATTGTGCAATGTGTTTACTAAATAATACCAGATGAAGCCCAGCTCCAGGTCTAACACCATGTGATTACTGATGACCAGCTTGTGCTAATGACAGCTATATGCGCGTTTATTCGCTCTCCAACAGGTCTGGTCAAGTTTGTTTTTGTGATCGACAACATCAGTATTTCGAGACTAAGTGAAAAACTGTTGTGGGTTTTAGTGGTATTACAAAGAAGTAAAGCCAATTGATCCTAGTTACTTTTTGGATTAACATTTGGATGTTTTCATTGTTGACTCAAACCCGGCACTCATACACTGTAGTTAAGATTGTGGACACCCAAATATTAGACCCAAGAACATGGGTATTAGTGTAATCTGTCACCTTTTCGCGACTACTAAAGCTTTCCCTTTTCAGAGACTGCGTTCAGCTAGGTTTTGGAACGTGGTAGATTGGGCACTGGTGTTTGACAGTAAGCCCTGTCTGATGGAGGTATGGTTAGGACTCTGTGCAAAACACCAGCGCCCAATCTACTGGTCACGTTCCAATACCTAGCTGAATGCAATTTCTTCAGACAGGTTTATGGATTTTCTTTGAGGATGGCAGGGCAGAATGTTGTAAAGCCAGTGGATCCCAGTTTAAAGAAGCATTTTGGGTTAACAGTGATCACACAGCCAGTTTATTAGTATGACAAACCCATTTTTATGGGGGACACCTTACATTTTGTCAGTAGTTTTGTCATGATTAAGGTATGATCCCAGAAAGTTTTCAAGATTTTCGTGAGAGAAATGTTTCGTTACTCATGACCTCTTCAGTCTCAGCTAGCTTTATACTTCCCCAAGTTTATAATCAGCACATTTACATAATGGCTGACACTAGCACCATTGCATAACAATGGAACTGATGATGGGTGATGTATGGAAATTGCTATTGCTATTAATTACAAGGGCCGTGTGTTCTATGCACTTAGGATTGGGGAATAGCTGCAATCGTGGAATTGTGTGATGGTGAGAGGCATACTCTATGGCCCCTCCTCAGTTCAGGGATGAGCGTACCCTTTTCACATAGATGGATTCTTTGACTCCCCATTCAAACCAGCATTCCTCCTTATCTAGGATGTGCACCTCTTCATCCTTGAAAGAGTGGCCACTGGCCTTTAGGTGGGTGTAAACAGCAGAGTCCTGGCCTGATGAAGAAGTTCTTCTATGTTGTGCTTTCCATTTTGCCTGTGGCTGTTTGGTTTCCCCCATGTACTATTTCTCCAATTTTTCCCAGCACTAAAAAGCGTTACGCTATTATTACTTTGTTTTGTTGCCGGGAACCTTGATTATTAGGGTGGACCCAGTTTAGGTTTACTTGAGGTTTGAAAAGCAACGAGGACACGGTGTTTTGTTTGGAATATATATTTACCTGGATTATTGAGCATGCATCAAGTCATGAAGGAATGATGATGCAAGTACATAAATAAAAAAAGAAACATGCATTTTTAAAATACAGCATATGCAATAGTTTAAGACACTGCATTAATTATTTTGGATGCTAAAATGTATTACATTTCTCCAACTGCCTTTAACATGGATTTATTGCCAGGTTTGTCACTAAAGACACAATTATGAGGTCTCTTGTGGTGGCTGAGTGATGATGTTAATTTCTTTAGCAAAGCTGGATCACAAACTTGATGGCTCAAATCCTGCTTGGTTCATCTGATGTATATAGATTACTAAGCTACCCATTCCATTCAAAAAGCAAAGCATCCTGTTTTTCCAGGGTCAGGTTCCTGGTTAGAGTTTTGGGGAGGATCTGGCACTTAGGGAGAATTCAGAGGTACATCCTGTCAGTGTGTCTCCTTGTTCAATAAATGCCCCTCTGGGTTTTCAAGTTGCAAGGGTTTCGATCCAGAGGTCATCAGGAAATGCTGAATCCAGCAGGTGGCTATTACCACTGGAGCTGCCCAGACTGGTAAATGTGCACACAACTGTAGGGTGTGGGGAACTCGATTAAGGACTTCTAATCAGAGGGTTATGAGTTGAAATCCCAACCCTGACAAGCTGCAACTGTTGGACTCGAGCGACAATTTTAACTTTCCACTGCTCAAACTCACTTTACTAGGTCATGTGCCCAAGTAAATATTGCTGTTCCCCACTAAAATCACGGCGGTAAAAAGTCAATTTTATCCTGGATTGCTGAGCAGAACTCAAATTCAAAAGTAAGCAGGTCACTCAAATTCACTACAGTCACTATATTTCTTAAAATGCCTCAGCGTCTTTTCAAAAGTTTGAGCAGCTAACACTTTCAGTCAGGGCCAGTTTCTTTCCGTTTTCGCATGGAATAATGGATGTCCGCAAATATTTAAAAGAAAGTTAGCTATGCTGCAGATGAGATATTGAAAACTCATAGCTATATGTTTTGGGTAGCCAATTATAACCGTATAACCTACCAAATTTACATACAGTGGTGCTTGAAAGTTTGTGAACCCTTTAGAATTTTTTAAAAGTAGATAAGACAACCCAGTTAAACAAATGAGACAAAAATATTATACTTGGTCATTTATTTATTGAGGAAAATGATCCAATCTTACATATTAGTGAGTGGCAAAAGTATGTGAACCTTTGCTTTCAGTATCTTTCAGAACCCCCTGTGCAGCAATAACTGCAACTAAACGTTTCCTGCAACTGTTGATCAGTCCTGCACACCGGCTTGGAGGAATTTTAGCCCATTCCTCCATACAGAACAGCTTCAGCTCTGGGATGTTGGTGGGTTTCCTCACATTAGCTGCTCACTTCAGGTCCTTCCACAACATTTTGATTGGATTAAGGTCAGGACTTTGACTTGGCCACTCCAAACATTAACTTTATTCTTCTTTAACCATTCTTTGGTAGAACGATTTGTGTGCTTAGGGTCGTTGTCTTGCTGCATGACCCACCTTCTCTTGAGATTCAGTTCATGGACAGATGTCCTGACATTTTCCTTTAGAATTCTCTGATATAATTCAGAATTCATTTTTCCATCAATGATGGCAAGCCGTCCTGCCCAGATGCAGCAAAACAGGCCCAAATCATGATACTACCACCACCATGTTTCACAGATGGGATAAAGTTCTTATGTTGGAATGCAGTGTTTTCCTTTCTCCAAATATTCTTCCAATAGCCTTTTGGCTTGTCCATGTGATCTTTAGCAAACTGTAGACAATCAGCAATGTTCTTTTTGGAGAGCAGTGACTTTCTCCTTGCAACCCTGCCATGCACACCATTGTTATTCGGTGTTCTTCTGATGATGGACTCATGAACATTAACGTTAACCAATGTGAGAGAGGCCTTCAGTTGTTTAGTAGTTTCCCTGGGGTCCTTTTGTGACCTCGCCAACTATTACATGCCTTGGTCGACCACTCCTGGGGAGAGTAACAATGGTCTTGAATTTCCTCCATTTGTACACAATCTGTCTGACTGTGGATTGGTGGAATCCAAACTCTTTATAGATGGTGTTGTAACCCTTTCCTGCCTGATGAGCATCAACAACTCTTTTTCTGAGGTTCTCAGAAATCTCCTTTCACCATGCTATGATACACTTCCACAAATGTGTTGTGAAGAGCAGACTTTGAAGACTCTTTATCTACTTTTAGGACTTGGATGAAAATCTAATGATGTTTTGGGTCATATTTATGTAGAAAAACAGAAAATTCTAAAGGGTTCACAAACTTTCAAGCACCATTGTATTAGACCACTAAAGCAAAGGAATCAGTTACATAAACAAAATGAATGAAATTAATACATTTATTAAAATAATTTAATGGTAATTTGTTCTTCATGTCTCATCCATGGCAGAACCCACTTTAACACCCAATTTGGCATTAAATCACTTAATCTGGTTTGTGTTTTCCAGACCTACCTTCCACAGTTGTGCCCCTGTGAGGAGCAGTACAGCTATAAGGAGAGGTACAGCTGTGATCCTCTAAATTCTGTGTGTGCCCCAGTACAACAGGTAGTCTAGAAATGTCCTTGGTTCAAGCCCCAGCTTTGGTGAAGAGCATCAAGTACTGTACATGTAAATAAAGGAAGTGTAATGTTGTTACTGATCCGGCTTTCTCTAGCTTTTTTCTATGGATGCTAAACAGGGTGCTTACATGTTACTTTCTAAACTTCAGTTGTATTAAAATTGCAGTTTCTTGATTTTGTAAAACATTAATTTGGCATGGTGACACGATGGTAAGCACTGTTGGCTCACTGCTCCACATACCAAGTATGATTCCTCGCTGGCTGTAGTCTGTGTGGAGTTTGCATGTCCACCCCCTGTGTGGCGTGTGTGGACTCCTCCTCCTTCGCTCCCACCATTCAAAATACGTTGTTTTGTTTGGGGCTATTGGGTGTCTTTTTAAAAGTTGTCTTTCTCGGTGTGAATTATGGCAATATTCCCCCTCTATCCTCCAGAATGACTGAGGAAACAACCTTCTGAGAAAACCTACAGTCCACTCTGGTCTATAGGACTAAAGTAATGCAGAGAGAAGAAACCTTCCCTCATATTGTCTATGCTAGTATATTTTGAAATGTTAAGGGAGTTTTTGAGTTTTTCCCTCGCCACTGTCCCCTAGGGCTTGCTTGTGTTGGCTGTGGACTAGATAGTTGTAAAGCTGCCTTATAAAGAACAATGGCCCCATTGTAGAAGTGCTTTTTGTTGGTAGAAAAATAAAATTGGACCTTGACCGTTTGAGTGAGTGTGTGCAGGGATTGGTATTCCCTGTTTAGGAACTGGTCCCTGGCCTCGCTGAACTTTGTTGCTTGTTTTTTTTACCCTTGAAATGTGTAAAAAAATGGATTATACAGTGATTATTTCATTGGAAAATACTAACATCGGATATTTTTTTTGGGGAAAAGGGAAGAAAAAAAAAAAACCAAAAAAAAAAAAAAAAAAAAAAAAAAAACACATTACATTAATTTAAAAATGGGGGTTGTTTAAAACTACTAATTTCTTTCGCTTCCTGTAAGGATGTCGCAGTACAGTGTTTGATCAATTTGTTCATGAATTATCATTTCATTTGTGATGTGATTTGTATGTAAGACAATGTTATTGAAAAAGGAACGATTTTTAACTTGAAGAAGTGTTTTTATATTTTCAGCGGACTATGTGAATATCACAAATTATATTGCAAACATGGCCATTGTATTGTGATATTGGTTGGTGCTCTGAAAGTCTGTGAAAACCCTTTAGAATAGATTTTTCTATAGTATGGCATTTTCCTGATAGGGACCCTAAAAAAACATCATCAAGATTTTCACACAAGTCCTCTAAAGAGATAAATAAAAGAGAACCCAGTTAAACCAAATGGAGACCAAAAAAAATATTATACTTGGTCATTTATTTAATTGGAAAGGAAATGGATCCAATTATTGATTATTAGTTTGGAAGTGGCAAAGGTATGTGAACCTCTAGGGGGATTAGGCAGTAAATTGAAAGGTTGAAATGAAATTAGAGTCAGGTTGTTTCAAAAAAAACCAATAGGATGGACAATTCAGGGTGAGTGGGGCCACCCTGGTTTATTTAAGAAACCAGGGATTCTGTAAAAGGTTATGCTCTCAATCACATGTTGTGGAGTGTGGATGGGAAGGAAGTTGTATTCCATGGCATGGAAACAAAAGGAAGATTTCTGAGGACCTTTCAGAAAAAAAAGAGTTGTTGATGCTCAATCAGGCGGGAAGGAAAAAACCGGTTTTTTACAAAACCATTCTCTAAAAGAGTTTGACTTCACAGTCAGACAAGAATTATGTGTACAAATTGGAAGGAAATTCCAAGACCATTGTTACCCTCCCCCCAGGAGTGGGTCGACCAACAAATATCACTCCAAAGATAGAGGGCAAGGCGGGTGTAATGTTGGCGATCGGTCACCAAAGGACTCCTCAGGGTACTTCTAGAAACTAAAAAGGCCTCTCTCACATTGGCTAATGTTAATGTTCATGAGGTCCACCATCAGAAGACATGAACCAAACAATGGTATGTGCCCATGGGGCAGGGTTGCAAGGATAAAAAGCCCACCAGACTCTCCAAAAAAAAGAAGCATTGGCTGCTTCGTTTGCCGGTTGGCTAAAGGATCAAACCGTGGACAAGCCCCAGAAGGGGCTATTGGAAGAATGTTTTGCGATGAATTGAGACCAAAATAAGACTTTCTTTTTCTTTCAAAAAGAAAAGGAGTTATCTGGTGAAACATTTTGGGTGTGGTGGTAAATCATTAGTTTGGGCCTGTTTTTGCTTGCAATTTTCTGGGCCAGGATGGGCTTGCCATCATTGATGGACAGTGAATTCTGAATTATAATCAGAAGAAATGTTTCAGGGACATCTGTCCATGAAACTTGAATCTCAAAAGGGAAAGGTTGGGTCATGCAGGCAAAGATTTATGGGACCCTAAGCACACAAGCCGTTCTTACAAAGAAGGTTAAGAAGAAAATAAAGATAATGTTTTGGAATGGCAA
Source organism: Ancistrus triradiatus (assembly GCA_025084515.1). Taxonomy (NCBI): domain Eukaryota; kingdom Metazoa; phylum Chordata; class Actinopteri; order Siluriformes; family Loricariidae; genus Ancistrus; species Ancistrus triradiatus. The sequence goes on along the minus strand of JAJAGP010002625.1, from coordinate 23,007 downwards.
GTAAAAGGGTCATCCTGAACCTATAATCAGAATCGGAAATGTTGTGGAAGGGACTTGAAGAAACACAAGTGAGCAAGTTTAGGTTACTGTTTGGGGAAAACCCACCAACATCCCAGAGGGGCGGAAAGCTGTCTGTTGTCTGTATGGAGGAAGGGACTTCTAAAATTTTTCTCCAAAGCTGGTGTGCAGGGGACTGAACAAAACAGTTACAGGAAACGTTTAGGCTTCAGTTATTGCTTGCCACACCAGAAACTGAAAAAGTAAAATAAAGGTGTTTTCAATACGTTTGCCACTCCAACTAATATTAAGAATTGGATTCATTTTCATCAAATAATAATACATGGACCAAGTATAATATTGTTGTCTCATTTGTTTTTTAAAATTTTTTTAACTGGGTTCGGTTTATCTACTTTTAGGGACTTTGTGTGAAATCTGATGATTGTTTTTTAGGTTCATATTTTTAGTGAAATATGGAAAAAAAATTCTATAAAAAAGGGTTCCCACAGACTTTCAAAGGCCAACCACTTGTTATCAGAAAAGTCCTTTCTAATACTCAAACCCCTAGTTAAGTGGGTATGAAAAGAAAAAAGAAAAAATATATCAATTAATTAAATTTGGACATTTGCAGCAGTCCTCCCTATTTTCCACCATTGGAAATGATCAACCACCAGCTCCCACGTACGGTTAGACCAGGCTACCTCTTATAACCCGATTGGCTATGATTAAATTTGTTTCTAACCAGTTCTGGCTGCAATATATATTTGTGTGACCCATAAATTTAAATTAAAAAATTGCTTGGAAATTATTGAAAGTTTGGGAATTATTTTGGAAGCATCTGGGATGAACCTTGATTTTTATTTGTGTGTTTGTAGGGTGGTGGGCTTGTGGAGAGGGGGGAAGGGGAAAGCTTGGGGAGAAAGCTGCCAAGAACACTGTGGGGAGAAAATAAAGAAGAGAAACGAAAAGGAAGTCGGGAGTGAGATCAAGTGTAGAGTGGAACAGATGAAAAAGGTTTTATTTTATGGGGATTGAAGATTTTCCACCAGACATCGTGCGCTAGGGTGTGTGTGTGTCTGGTCCTCACCAACAATATAACTGAGTCTAAACATAATCAGACAACATTTCCTCCAAATTCTAGACTGCAAGTTTGAAAAGGGGAGGAGGGGGAGCTGGGTGTCCTGGTGTTTCGTCGCGTATTAGGAGCAAACAAGCACTCATTTCCCTTTCAATTCACTAAACACTGCCAATACACTCACCAAAACATCCCTCCAGAGGAAATCAGACAAACAGTTTTCTTCCATAGTTTTTGTTAACTCCTACCTAAGGGGGATGTTTTCACCTCGGCCTCCAAAAAAAAAAAAAATAAAAAACCTATGTTCTAGCCTTGGACAGTGTGTTCTCTGGGGGCTCTTGGATATTGTGCCAGCAAAATGGAAGTTGCTTGTGTGGAAGTGGGGGTTTTTTTAGAGGTCTCTAAGTGGTTGGGACCACTAATACGTTTCAGGACCAGGAACCCACACGAAGGCAGTTCGGAATGCCTTTGTTGTAAAAAACCCCTCACAAAGGGTTTTTTTTTCAAAACCCCCACATGTATTGAATGGGCTTTAGGTCAGGGGCTGAAAAATAAGAAAAGAAATGTCAAAAGCTTGGACCCTGTGCTTGTTTTTGTGGTACATTTTTGTTTTTTTAAAATTACTATCCTGCTGATAGATACAAACCATTGATTTCCATTTGTAATATCTTGGCAATTTCAGGGGAAAATGTCATTTTAAATCGCTCCCGGGTACTTCAATGGCAGTCCATTAATAAAGTTTCATGAACTCCCTCATATTTGCAGAAACTCCCTCAATAGTGCTCTATTGATATTTATATTTAATTATGTATTTATTTATAAATTTTTTTTATAAAATACTATTGGTCTTGTTTCTATAGTTTTATATTCAATGTTAATTATACTCTTCCTTCATAATATTTTATATTCTGGTTATTATGGTCTTATGTTATCATTTTTATTTTTATTTATGAGTTTGCTTTGTTTTGCTTTAAACATGTTTTCTTTTTATTTTTTATATTTAGCTTCTTTGTATTTAAACTATCCCTATAAACGTATTAATTAGGTAACTTGTTCCTACTAAGGTTTCTTTTTTTTCATTTTAAGAAATGTCATTTTAATCTCTCCGGGTACTTCATGGAGTCCATTAATAAAGTTTCCCAATGCCTTTGGAGGAAAAACAACTCAACAACATCACAGATCCTCCACCATCCTTCATAGTTGGTATTATGCTTGTTGCTAAAAAAAAAAAAAACTTTCCTCTGACTATAGGGTAGGATCCAGTAGCTTCGTAGCTTCTGGGTGATTACATTTGTGGTTTGATGAAGCAAAGGCCTTCCATAAGAAAGCATTTTCTTTAGTGATGGAGTCTAATTGTAGTTTTGGTTACTTGATAATCTCAAAATGCAGCCTTCTTTTGAAATCAGCAAGGTGAAGTGGGACTGTGGTTGCAAAGTGGTTAAAGTGCTGGGCTCTAGACCAAAACGTTTAGGCTTCAAATCCCACTGTTGGGTCCTTGAGCAAGACCCTTAGCACACAATTGCTTGGATTGTAACAATGTGTCAGTTGTAAGTCGCTCTGGATAAGAACATACATGTACAGTGATCCTTAAAGAATATATTTTTCCTCTCTGTGCATGGAGTATTGCCTCTTCCAAGTAGCTTCATTACTAAGGAAATTTGGCATCTGTGTCACTTTATACTCCAGAGAAACCTAAGTGCATCTAATTGGACCAGTTAACCTAATGCAAGCCTTTGGAATGTGACAGGAAACCAGAGTACCCAGAGTAAATCAACACAGACACGGGGGGGACATGCAAACTCCACACAGCTAAAGCAACAGATCCAGAGACCCTAGTTCGAGGCCTGTGCCTGTGTGAAATTTGCGTGTTCTCCTCGTGTCTGTGTAGGGTTCTTCTGGGTACCTCCAGTTTAATCCCACATCCCAAAGGCAGTCCTCGGATGATTCCCACCTTGATTAGGCCTCACCCTCCCGTGACCCTGAATTAAATAAATCAGGTTTGGAAGTGAGTGATTGAGTTTATTACATTTTAGTGTGAGACTAAGCTAATTAATTAATTCATTCATTTACTTACTTTCTTATCTGCTTGATCCTGGACAGGGACGCAGTGCCTAGCCAGCGGCATGGGGCACAAGGCAGGAACAACCCTTAGATAGGGTGCCAATCCATCGTAGGGCACATACACACACTAAGGGCACTTTAGAGACACCAATTAACCTAACACACGTCCTTGAATTGTGGGAGGAAACCGGAGTAAACTCATGCAGACGTGGGGATTACCTGCAGACTCCACACAGAAAGGACCCAGACCACTCCACCTGGGATTGAACCCAGAACCTTCTCGCTGTGAGGCAACAATGCTACCCACCGAGCCACCATGCCACCCTAAGGTAATTCACCTTTTTTAACCCATCTTACTAAGGGTGCCAATAAGTGTGGGGGTTCCAGCACCTATCCCCGAGACAACACTCACCACAGGGATAAGCAGGCCGGTCCTGTGAAGGGTCACTGTTGCCATTGATGATTACCTGACTGGCTTCCCCAGCCAATCGTGCCTGCATATGATGCCCAACCTGGCAAGAAGGCACCACTAGGACTCAAAGCCTGGCCCCTGAAGTTGTGGGGTAGCATATTCAACTGCTGTGCCACCTGAGCACAATAAATGTGACTCTAAATACACTCACCAAGCACGTTTTAGGGTTATGAGCCAATTGAGTGGCAGCAGTGCAATGCATAAAATCATGCAGTTACATGCCAGCTGCTTCAGGTAATGTTCACATACATCGGATTAATAAGACCTATATGACTTTTTTATGTTATTTTCTTTATCTGCTAATATTTACTTTTTTTACTTTACTTTTGAACTAGTACTAAAGACTTATTTGACTAGATAACTTAGATTCATTCTTACATTTATCATCTAAGTCACTCAAGGAGGATGGGTCCCTTTTTGAGTCTTCCCAAGGTTTCTTCCTTATAGCGTATAGGGAGTTATTCCTTGCCACTGTTACCCTAGGCTTGCTCAATTTGGGATTGGCCTTAGATATTACAAAATAATCTAAAATTGTAAAGCTGCTGCTATCAGAATGGGGAAAATGTGATTGTGGCATGGTTGTTGTTGCCAAGTTGGCTGGTTTGAGTATTTCTGTATCTGCTGATTTCCTGGGATTTTCATGCAATAAAGAAAAAACATCCAGTCAGCGACAGTTCTGGAGACAGAAATGACTCGTTGATGAGAGAGGACAATGGTAAATGGTTTGAGCTGACACAAAGGCTTACTGTAGGCTTACTATAATTTAGATAATAACCCTGTACAATTGTGGTGAGCATAAAAGCATCTCAAAATGCTCGAATCTTGAGGCAGGTGGGCTACAACCGAGAGCTCCTACCCAGTATTAGTATATTGTTCGTAATAAAGTGCTTGGTGAGTGTACATCGATGCTTATCATTACATTTGTCCTTATTTTATTAATTGTTTTTATTAATATACGGCAGTTTCTCAAAAGGTGGGGCAGAGAGGTCAGCTGTGAATGTTTGTTAGACCAAATTGTGTGGGAAAATGTGTATGATAGGGAGAAAGTGTGTGTCTATGTGTCTGTGTGTTTGGACATATCCCATATATGTGACTGTGCGGACACTCTGTCTGGGTTCCAGATGTCTACCTGTATCGTGTATCAGCCATATCTTACTCCTTACAAAATTCACTCTGCACTGCAAGGCCAACAATTATGACTATCCCAGTCGCTAAGACACATAAAGGAAATAGATGCTAGCCAACTTGGGCTTTTTTTAGAAACGAGGGTTAACCTTTTGTATTAGTGTGGTTGCTTTGATCATTTTGTGCTATTCTGGCAGCAGGCTCGGTGCGTTTCAGGGTGCATATAATTGGACTGAAGGCACAAGGCAGTGCTTATGCGTTTGAAGGGTTTCTAGCTGAGATTTGGCCTGACACAAAGAGGTCCAATTCAGCTGATAAAAAGCCTGGGAAAGCTGCAAGTCTCTGTTATATGCGGGTTATAAGCGTCCCCCATATGCCACAGGTCTTTAAGCCCACGAATTTCAATGCTACTAAAATTACTGTAACAAATCACTACATCTGCTTGTCACTAGAAGTTTCATTTCATTAGCCATATGGTTTCTCCATCCAGCTTTCCCAATTTATGGCCTGCAGTTCTGAAGGGGTGGGGGAAAGAAAAAAAATCCAGCCTGTTTGCTTCATGAGAAAAAGGTTCTCTTAGGTCTTGCACACTTGACTAAGTCTCCACAGGCCTAGACTTACTTCTTTCAAAAGTAACTGGACCATGATAAATCATTCAAATAATTTATGAGCAGGGTGTTTCATAAGCCCAGAATCAAAGAAAAGAAGGCAAAACAAAGCTTTTATTTACAGAACTTACTCCATCTATCGGTCATTATTCTTGATATACAGTTTTATCCATTTCACCCCATATTTACAACAACTCCATGTTATTAGCTTGGAGTCTGGGTACACATACAGCCTCAAATCAGAAAAAAGGTGACAGTATGAAAAATGAAAATAAAAATGCAGTGGATCTTACATTTACTTTTATTTCATTGCAGACAGTTTGAACCCAAGATATTTCATGTTTTGTCTTATCAGCTTCATCAGCCTCATCAGACCTGCAGTACATTCCAAAAAAAGTTGGGACAGGGCAATTCAGGGCTAGTAATGAGGCTAAAAAGCTAAATAATGATGTGATAACAAGCAGGTGATGTCAACATGTGATTGTAATCATTATTTGTTATGAGTAAAGGAACTTCTGAATGTAAAGGGTAAGGGTGCAAGCCTTAAATGAAGACCCATTGCATCAAGAACCATCATTCATCAATAGCTGATCGAACCACATGGGCAAGGGATTACTTTGGCAAACCTTTGTCAAGCACTACAATACAGACATACATTCACAAATGCCACTTAAAACTTTACTGTGCAAAAAAGCCTCATGTTAACCATGTCCAGAAGTGATGTCGACTTCTCTTGTCTCAGGGCATCTGGGATGGACCATCACACAGTCGAAACATGTATTGTGGTCAGACGAATCGGCATTGCAGATCTTATTTGGAAGAAATGGAAGCCTTGTGCAAAGATGAAATATAAATGTACAGACAGATATAAAGAAATGCTTTGTTAATCCCCAGGTGAAATTTTGGATAGAATTCAAATAAAGAACGCTGTAATAGTCTGAAGTATCGCTGTAGCCATTGTTTTTAAAGCAATTTTTATCAAATAGACTGACTTTTGGAAAAGTCATCAAAATGCTACAAGAATAGAACAAAATATGAACACGGGTTTCTAATAACATGAAGAGTTCCACTCCTCATTTTAAAATGTTATTTGGATAGCATAGAGGTTTGAGGCGTGGTTACCTTCAGATAAAAACAATGCCTGCATCCCCTATAGACTTTGTGTTAACCAGACACAAAACATCCACTGCCTTTGTCCCTCCATTGCCCTTGATCTGCCCCGTACAGGCTCACCTTGCCAATACTGTCACAATTGTTTAAAGAAAAACACACTGACTGGCTCCTTGTCTATGGGTCTGGAATGAGTCTAAAGTAGTGAGAATAACTAAGGAAAGAGCATCATGCTGAACGCTCTGGTTTATCTAAACAGAACATGATTTTCACAATTCTGCCCTCTCTCAAACTTATTTATTAGGATCCATGCCCCTTCAGTACATCAGCACATGAACAATACACTCATGTACAGACAGCTCAAGAATTATTGAAACAGATGGTGAAAGGTACCAATAGTTCTGGAGCTGACTGTACACCCCCCAACCCAAGAGCTCTTGAATGTAGCCAGAAGAGAAGAAAGAAAAAATGAATGGTGGTTAAGGTACTGGCCTATTGAACAATAGGATGAGTGGACATGAGGATGAACAATAGGATGAGTGGTCTGCCACTGTTGAGTCTTGAAGCCTTGAATTCTCAACTATAGACCGTATAACTTAAGATTGTATCAACTGTACAACCCCAAATCAGAAAACAGTTGGGACAGTATGGAAAATGCATAGAAAAAAAACCCACACAGCATTTCATACATTTTATTTTGACTTTTATTTCATTTGCAGACAGTTTGAACCCAAGATATTTCATGCTTTTTCGGGTCAACTTAATTTCATTTGTTAATAAGAATCCATTCCTGCATTTCATGCTTGTAACACATTCCAAAAAATGTTGGGACGGGGACAATTTAGATACACAATTCAATTATGTGATTTCGAACGGGTGATGTCAACAGGTGATTGTAATCATGATTTGGTACAAAAGCTGCATCCAGTCTTTGATGAGCAAAGATGACCAGAGAATCTCCAGTTTGTCAACAAATGCATGAGAAAATTATTGAAATGCTTAAAAACAATGTTTCTCAGAGAAAAATTGAAAGGGATTTACATATTTCTCCCTCTACAGTGCATAATATCATTAAATGATTCAAGGAATCAGGAGGGATTTCAGTGCGTAAAGATCAAGAGCAGAAGCTTAAGATGAGCGCCCGTGATCTTCAATCTCTCAGACGCCACAGCGTCAAGAACCGCCATTCAACAATAGCTGATAAAACCACATGGACAAGGGATTACTGTGGAAAACCTTTGTCAAGCACTATAATATGGAGTTACATTCACAAATGCCGCTTAAAACTTTACTGTGCAAAAATAAGCCTCATGTTAACCATGTCCAGAAGCGGAGGTATCTGGGATGGACCATCACACATATGGAAATATGTATTGTGGTCAGATGAATCAGTATTCCAGGTCTTTTTAGGAAAAAATGAACGCCTTGTGGTCCGAACCAAAGACTAAAAGGACCATTATGTGAATGTCCCATACTGTACCAACTTTTTCTGATTTTGGGTTGTATGTCACTGATGTGTCTACTATGAAGAATACAAAGCAGTTTTGTAATGTAACACTGTAGATCTGTGACATACCTGACTGGTACAATACAATAGTAGATCAGAAAGAGCTTTGAAAAAGTCGTAATTATAGCAGCCTTGAGACTTTACATAATACCAAAGTCCTTATAGTAAAGACTGTTCACATGGCTGCCATATGTGCAGTTTATCTCCAGCTACACAAAACCAGACTCCTGTCTCTTTAAATAATGGAGTTATTTAATAAATAATAATTTAAATTTCCAGAGTCCTGTCCAGGGTGTACCTCTGCATGTTCCCACTGAATACTGAGATAAGAAGGAAAATATGTACTACAAGATGTTTTTCTTTCAATATGTTTGAAATCATTGTTAAAATAACTGTTCTTGTCATATTTTAACCTTGCTTCTCCTGGTCACGAGGGCTCTGGCGCCTATCTGCAGGGAACACAGGGCTCAAACACAAGAGTACCCTGGATGGGTTATCAGTCAGTTGCAGGACCAGCAGGATGTGGATGATCCCTTGAGAGACTTTACTCCCTCAGATTGCTTCAGTTGTGTTGGCATGTGACATTTGGGCAGAAAGGGTCGCTGCAGTGATGGGCTAGTGTGTTAGACTTATGTTCCTAGGTCCTATGTTATCTAGATTCTCTATATTACTCTCACTCTGCTTAAACTTGCTAAACTCATTTCAGCCGAAACTCGGTTCACGATTCGGTACACAGTGATTCAGATTCACAATAGCTCTCGCTCAGAGAAGATCTGCGCTCTCTGTCGTGTTTTTCTTTATGTTTACATCTACAGTACTGTATTCTTAGTGCAAATAAATCTCCGTTGGTCCCAAAGAGGTTAGTTTACAAGAGCCAACTGAAAGGAAACCAAAAGCAAAACAGGAATCGAATGCTCCAGAACACAGGCTGAAGTTAGTTACCCAAAAGAGTGACTGTTTTGCACTTTCAATCCATTACTTACTTTCAACACTTTATCTTACTAAATCAGGGAGCACCTGTACAATACAACTCCATCAATGCATATAATGCCTTATACAGTTTGGATTTTCTGGGGGTCTGGAACAAATTAATTCAGTTTATGTTATTCCTAATGGGAAAAACTGACTCAGTACTCATCGTTTTCAGTTCTCGATGAGCCTTCTTATGACGAGAACCAAGGTACCACTGTATATTTGAGTCAAAACGTTTTTGGAGTGTTTTACTACAGTAAATGGTTTGCATCAAGGCTTATTGCTGGGCAACTGCCTTTTATATTGTCATAGTGATTTTTCAGCAAATTTGATTTCTGTTCTTTTCACAGTACAAGAAAATGTGTTGAAATTACAACATGTGCTTACAGATGGATGGGAAGTAAGGTTGAAAACACTGGATCTCTCCTTCACCTCTGAGAGACCAGTGAAAAGAGACAGAGAAGGATGAACATGTGTAGAGAAACTGTTAGGTCAAGCTGTATGACTCAGGATGGATGAGTGGGTAAAGTGCTATAATTTGATCATTTGTCACACGAATGTGTACAAAGAGACATGAACTTATACATACAGCCCTCAGACCCCTCCACCTTACCCACCCACCTTTACACGGTCACCCATTCACACACACACATACACACACAAATAGTCTGGGGCACTCAGTTCAGCCATTGCTTTCTTGAATGCATTACTGTGCCAATATAAATCAGTGGTTGGTTGCATCTAACATGAGTAATGAAAACAGCCATGACAGATTAAAACTCTCTCTCTCTCTCTCTCTCTCTCTCTCTCTCTGTCTCTCTCTCTCTCTTTCTCTCTCGCTCTCGCTCACACACACAGACTCCTCCATTCTGCTTGCCAGCGCTCCACTCAGCCTCAATGCAAATGGCACACACTCTATAATAATGACAAAAAGGCTTTGGCTATTAAAGGCAGAACATCAAACAAGAGAGCAATAAAGCAGCCAAGCAGCCTGCTCCAGCCCCGGAGAGCCGAGCGCCAGCAAAAAGCTTTCAGATCCCACGTGGCCTCATTGTTCTCCTCATTCCTTATTGCTGAACAGCTGAAGAAACATGGAGCAATATGAAATACAGCCCTACTGAGGTGACATGGGACGACTAGCAGTCATACAACATCGTTGAAATAGGGATTAGAAGGTGTGGAGCGTATAATTGAAAACAGAAATGCTTGGAGTTTAGATCAGTGAAATGGGTCATACTGAAAAGCTTGTTGAGCTTGGCTCTGTGATAGGATGCCATCTTTCCGACAAGTCTGTTCAGGTAAATTTGACCCTATCAACAGTAAGCGAACCAAAAATGGCGCCCCAAAGTGGGCGGCCAAACAAGTTACTGAGTGCTGAAAGCCCCTGTAAAGCTAGCCCCTGAGTGGGCCTTGTAACTCAGGGGACCCCCAAGCAAGGCAGGACTCTTGTACCTGTTCCGTCTATCCTCCATGCAGTCCTTTGGTCTCTTCCCTGCACCAGAATTGGGACCTTCTCTTTCTGTTGCTCTGTTGTGGTCTATCTTATGTGCCAGACCTGGGATCACAACATAAACAACAACCATCACCTCACCAGAGGGCATATTTGTACCAGAAAGTCGAAAAAGCTCAGCTTTGAGAACTAGCTCTCTACCCTCTGATCCACAGTTTAAATACAGCCTCTGGAGAGGTGAGGTCAGTTACGTGACGCAACCCAGGGGTGCCCCTTCACACACAGTGTGAAAAATTTCTCTTTGCTCAGTTGCAACTCCAAGGCCTGTCAATGAAAACATATTTCCAATGACATTTTTTAGCAGACACTCTTATCCAGGTCATTTGAAACGTTATAGCCTTGCTCAGGAGACCAATAGTGCCAGCACAAGCCTCAGAATGGCCACCAAGAATATTAACAGCTGAGCCATATCTAATACTTTGCCAGTGCAGGAATCGTTTTGGGAAGATTCATTGACTTTTACGTCCATAACAGACCCTCCACACACTATGTGCAATGCGAGGTCTCATATACACTGAGGGGCTGCTTTATTAGTTACACCTGTCTGTATCTAAAATAGATGTTTTTGTCGATCAGTGTCAGTTTGAATTTTCTTTAGAATGGGAAAATCGAATGAACAGAGTGACTTCGAATGAGCCAATATTTCCAAACCTGCCAACCCTGTGGGGTGTTCTTGTGCAACGGTGTTAAGAGTACACCAATTGAGGAAAAACATCCAGTGAAAGGGAACCTTACCCTGTGGGAGAGGGACACATTCAGCACGACAATACATCATAGCACAATGGTGTCATGGATTGGTTCCAGGAACATGACAGGGACTTTTACTTGCTTCCCTGGCCTTCACAGTCCCTGGATCTTAATTTGAGCATCTCTGGGATGAGGTAGAACAGGCTTTTCAGAGCATGTCAGTAGTTTCCTCTAATTTGCGGAGTATGAATGGGTCAATACTTGTGTAGAACGATTTTTCAACACCTAGTGGAATCTATGCTACATTGAATTGCTGCAGATCTGAAGGCCAGAGTTTTCCACAGAGATGATTCACTTCATTATCTGAAGACTCTTAGTTCCAGAGAAGCAAAAATTAATGCCAGAGTATACAGTAATGGTCTAGAGAATTGTGCGCTTCCAACAAAATGTTTAGCTAAGCTTGTTGTGAAAGGTAATCACTGACCTGCAAAAACCCTAACCTCACCCCCATTCAATGTCTCTGGGATGAAGAGCAAGCGCCTTGTAGTCCAACATAACCACAATAATAATCTTTTGGTTCAATAAAATAAATCCCAGCGGTCATGTTCTAAAATCTAGAGGAAAGGCATCCAGGGAAAAGTGGAACCACCTCAACCAGCACCCACTTAATTTGCATTTACAGCATTTAGCACATAACCTTGTCCAGGGAGACTAAGAATTGTGCAGATGAATAGAAGGTGCCAACCTTCCGGATTGTAGTCCAGAGCCGTAAACACTGTACTTTTGCCCCTCTTTTGGAAAGTCCATGTTTTAAAAAATAAGTGTAAACTGTGGTAATGCCACTGGGATTAGCATTAACTTAAAATGGTCACTGTCTATGAAGAACCCACTCTAATGCCATTCATTTCCTTAATTATGAGCTCATTATTAAATGAATAGCATGACAATGCACCGGTTAGTGCTGTTAGTGCCAACAGCTCCGGATATTCCTGGTTCAATTCCCTAACTAGACTTCGCCTTTGTGGAATTTGCATGTTCTCCCCATGTCTGTGTGTGTTTCCTCTGCTTACTCTGGTATCACCCACATTCCAAAGACGTGCGTTAGGTCAAGTGGCATCTCTAAAGTCTCCCCTGTGTGTCTGCATTTGATCTGCGATGGATTGGTGCTCTGTCTAGGGTTGGTTTACATCTTGTGCCCTGAGTTGCCAATAAGATCCCGGCTCTGTGTACCCTGAATAGGATAAAGCAGGTATGAAAATGAATGAATGAATGAATATTGAATCTGTGTGAAAACAGGTGGCTACTGCATCTGCATATGGTTGTGTATGAGTATACCATTCATACAGTGGTGCTTGAAAGTTTGTGAACCCTATAGAATTTTCCATATTTCTACATAAATATGACCTAAAACATCGTCAGATTTATACACAAGTCCTAAAGGTAGATAAATATGAACCCAGTTGAACAAAACATTACACTTGGTCATTACTTTATTGAGGAAAATGATCCAATATTACATATTAGTGAGTGGCAAAAGTATGGGAACCTTTGCTTTCAATATCTGGTATGACCCCCCTGTGCAGCAATAACTGCAGCTAAACATTTCCTGTAGCTGTTGATCAGTCCTGCACACCGGCTTGGAGGAATTTTAGCCCATTCCTCCGTATAAAGCAGCTTCAGCTCTGGGATGTTGGTGAGTTTCCTCACATTAACTGCTCGCTTCAGGTCCTTCCACAACATTTCGATTGGACTAAGGTCAGAACTTTGACTTGGCCATTCCAAAACATTAACTTTATTCTTTTTTAACCATTCTTTGTGTGCTTAGGGTCGTTGTCTTGCTGCATGACCCATTGTTGTTCAGTGTTCTTCTGATGGCAGACTCATGAACATTAACATTAGCCAATGTGAGAGAGGCCTTCAGTTGCTTAGAAGTTACCCTGGGGTCCTTTGTGACCTCACCAACTATTACACGCCTTGCTCTTGAAGTGATATTTGTTGGTCGACCACTCCTGGAGAGGGTAATAATGGTCTTGAATTTCCTCCATTTGTACACAATCTGTCTGCCTGTGGATTGGTGGAGTCAAAACTCTTTAGAGTTGGTGTAACCTTGTCCAGCCTGATGAGCATCAACAATTCTTTTTCTGAGGTCCTCAGAAATCTCCTTTGTTCGTGCCATGATACACTTCCACAAACGTGGAAGGGGGTGTAGAAAGATACTTTTTTACCTTTTTGCTGATCCCCACGGGTTATTTTGAAAAAAACAAAAGAGTGAAAAGATCTCCATAAGGTTAAGACTGAGACTAAGGGTGTGTTCATACTTGTAGTTTGGTTCAATTGGTCTGGACCAAAGCAGAAAATTATATATTCTTTCATCTTAGTCCAGGTTCGGTCACATCAAACTAAAATATGTAAACAAAAGTCACATGAATAAGGTCACATACTGATTGGGCAGCTTTTATGACGTTTTGTGACCAGACTTGCCAAACTTTGATAACTTCCACAGCAACGCTTATGGAATTTCTTGATATATGCTGGTATTTTTACTAACTGATATATCATAAAGAGCTCCTACAATTTAATTCTTCTGTTATTCACATAAAAGAACGCATGCTGCAAGGAGACGGTGGTACTGACCTTTAATGGGCGACTGTATCTTCTATAAGGAGAAGAAGCAGGCATCCTTGAGTATTCTGTCCTTTGGAGAGAAAGAATCAAGTTCAGTGCTTTAACATAACCAGAATTAGATTTGTTTGATAACTGTTACATCAACTTATATACGTTATATTAAAATTACTGGTCAGATAATGTCACTCCCTGTGTTTGCTTTGCTCACGCATCTTTGGTTCGTGCTGCTTTCGCACATCAATTGAACCACACCAGAGTTCAAATTGAATTGGTGGATCGGTCCGCATGTTCGGATGACAGTGTTCACACTTGCTCAAATGAACTGCACTAAAGGAGCAATCGTACCAGGGTTTGTTTTAATCCAAACGTGCCAAGTGTGAACACAGCGTAAGGTTAGGTGTAGGCATAGGTGTAGCATTAATTAGCTACAGTAATCATTATGTCAAAGCAAAGTCCCCACAAGGATAGTGAGACAAATGTATGTGTGTGTGTGCGCATGTGTGTGCATATGTGTGTGTGTGTGTGGGCGCGCACGTGTACACATATGGTCATGCGTATGTATATAGGGGCAAGGGGCAAGACAGAATTTCCCACAAAAATGGTTGCTATGGTTTCTGTTTGGGCCTTGGATCAGATTCCTTACAACAGCAGAGCCATTTGGGTCATAAACCACATAGGGTACTAATGAAAACAACATGACTCTCCTGGCACACCACTGTGTGTGTGTGTGTGTGTGTGTGTGTGTGTGTGTGTGTGTGTGTGTGTGTGACAGAGAGAGGGGCCAGAATTAGAAAATAAACGGGAAAGAAAAGTTCAGCTGTGTCTTTGTGTGTAGCTGCCATTACATGTGAACGTGTGTGTTGATCATCTGTTCTACATTTGTGAAGAAAATGTCTGTGAACCCCTGGAATTCTACCCAGACGATTAACACACAATTAGACTTTATTGAGGTGCTCGGATGGTGCAGCAGTCTCATACACTAGCCCACCTCTGTGGTGACCTGGCCAGGTTCGGCGTCACACGTTTACAACTGTCTGTGCATGAGGGAGATGAAGGAATCAATACCCCAATCAATAGTGCTGCAAAGGACCTCTGCTGGCCTTGCGATAGAATGCCATCCCAATCTAGTGCACTCTTATGTCAGGACCCTGTGAATTCAGAGGATAGGCACTGGATTAAACCGTGGTCCTGACCAGGTATCGAGTACACTTATTATTATTCACAGTTATACGTGAAAAAAATAAGTGAACCCTTGTATATGATGACTAGCTGAACTTCCTTTAAGAACAGTTACGTTCTTTTGCTGCTGTTAAGAGTTGTAAAATGGTGATGAAGATTTTTTTGTGCATAAACAGCACTCTTTTAGTTCATACTTTGGGTTGGACATTTTATCGATTCTGATTCCGATTCTGGTTAGCGATTCCGGTTCTTATTGATTCTAAGTTCTGTAATAATTTTTACATTAAGCTTTTTCTTCCCACTTAAGTAAAAGCTTAATCTGGCTTACTATACTAACACCAAACGTCTCTCACTTATTACTGGTCATAAGTACTTCTGCTGAAATGATGAACTTGTGGTCCAAAGGGAAAGTCATCATTTTTGCATTAAACAATTACCTAATAATCGGAATTAAAAAGGTTAACATAGAATTGGTACTTTCCCTTTGGACCACATGTTCATCATTTCAGCAGTAGGGAATACTTATGACCAGTAACAAGTGAGAGAAGTTTGGTGTTCCTAGATTATTGTTTACTATACATTAAGCCATATTAAGGTATTTCCTTAAATTATTTATTTCCTAATTTAAATGGGAGAAAAAGCTTAATGTAAAAATGATTACTATCCTTTTCAATCACAGGTTCATTATTTCAGCAGTACAAACTAGAGACAGTCAGTCGAACCCGGTACACTGCTGAAGCTCAATTTCATCCTGGTGCCTCAGATGTTTTGCCATGTTGGAGGTGCCACCTCCTTTACAATAGATCAACCTTCCACACATATTGCATTTAGCATTTTCATTTCTCTCAAAGTGGAGCCAAACATTTGAGCATGTTTGAGCGTCCATCTTCCGCTAATGCTCTAGCCGAGTGTATCAAAGTAAAACTGTGTGATGACGTATGTGATTATATATGTGCCTGATTAATACAGACATATTTTGCACTAATCACAGCTGTGTACTTGAAGCATAAAACGCGTTAGTAGAAACCGATAAGTAGAATTGAAACTGTAACGGGTACTCGGTTCTTGTAATTTTGGCTTTTGACACCCAACCCTAGTAATTCTACAACATCACAGCTTGGTTAAGGTCTGGACTCTGACTTGGCCAGTATCATGTTGTGCTTTATGAGAAGCATGTCCTGTTGAATTCAGCTATTATTATTAAACACTGTATAGCCGTCTTCTCATTTGCACTATTTACCATATCTTCTTCCATAAGGTACAATCCCTCTATATATTCTCTGTATATATTCACCAAAAATACCCAATGTACAATATCATACACTACCTACCACTATAAATAACCTAGCATAGCTCTATCGTTGTATTGTAGCATTTATCTGTAAATAATTCTATACTTATCTGTAAATAATACTGTATTGCACTTCTGGTTAGATGCTAACTGCATTTCATTGGCTTTGTATTCATACTCTGCACATTGACAATAAAGTTGAATCTAATCTAATCTGATTAAGCTATTATTGATACCACTAGATAAACATTCTCCTTTAAAGTTCTTGATAAAAGTTGGAATTCATTCTTGATTTCAAGCTATCTAGGCAACAAAACAGCCCAAAGCCACGATGCTCCCATCACCTTGGTCAAATAACCTTGCCCCAGAAGCATTCATATTGAATACACATGAACAGAGACTCTACCAGGTTTTGGAGATTTAAACTCTTCTGGGTTTTTTCCACCTCCTTCTGCACTACACCTTATGCTCACCATTTTATTGGTTACAGTAGGTGCCGCCATGTTGGGCCATATTAGCCCACTAATTAAGCAGAGTCCATAAAACAAACTCCTGTAAACTAAGCTCACAAAGTTTCACCAAGGACAAAGAAGGGCATTTTTCCATTGCACGGTGTACCAGAGCGTTTTGTGCTATTAAATAAGAACTGTATGTTTTCCACTGGACCTTTCCAGTTTCAATACCCTAGGTTCCTGTTTGGCACTTGTCGACAGTTCATAATAGTACCCTGGGATGCTGCAAACTGCCCTATACTTTTCTGATTGGTTGCACATATACACAGAATAAAGGAAAACACATGCTTGTCTGGTTGGTTGGTGCTGGGATTCTGCCATTAAAAACAACATGGTGCTATTTTATTTCACGGCCTTCATCCTTATGGTCATTTTCTTGTTGACATAATCATTTGAAATTAAAATCAGTTACCCAATGAAAGCTATTATCAAATGATTCATAACCTTTCCAATAATTTACACTGATGTTTGACCAAATAGCCAGTCAGACAAAGTTACTAAGCTGATGAGGACTGAAGGATTAGTTAACCCTTAGAGGATATTATTAGTGTATACTTTTTTTTTTTTTTTTTCATTTTTCTGTTATTATTCAAAGATCTTTTTATTTTATTTAGGTTATTGCAAGCTAAACAAAAACACACCCTACCACATGGAGAGTAGTTAGATCCCATTGTTATGAAATACATGTGTCCCAAGCACGAACATTAAACAATGTCAGAACCAATCATGGTTTTTTGCAATAAAGTAAACTTTTTGGGGTATTAATCAAAAGGTTTCTGATTTTTTTTTGTACAAGTGTCCAGAAGATAGATTATTCTCAAAGTTAGTTACAACTGTCACTACAGAGATATTTGATAAAGATTTCATAAAAATACATTATGAAAACTGTACTTTTACTAGATATGGTAAGTAAACAAACATGTCACTAGATGTAGTGAACCTTAGACATGGTACAATATACAGTACTGTGCATAAATCTCAGGCCACCATTAGATTAGATATACCATTTTTTTAGCAATGCTATAATGAACATATATAATTAATTCTCATTATCTTTATTAGAACACAGTCAGAAAATACTGTAAATTAGTATGCAGCATTAAAAAACTGAGAAAGATAAGCTAATATAGGCTACAGTATGACCTCCCCTTACACTTGAGTGATAGCAGCATCTGGCAACTTCATCGGGATGCTACGTTGACCAAGAAGCTTGATCAGGAATGATCTTTTGGAAGGGTAGCAGGTAAGAAACCACTTTTTTGGAAGGGGAACATGGGGAAAAGGTTAAGATATGCTAAAGCTCCCAAAGATTGGAATGAAGATCAGTTAAAAGAGTATTATGGAGCGACAAATCCAAGTTTGAAATTGTAGCTTTCCAGTCGTCGACAATATGCTATATGGGGTCAACTAATCTAATGCTGGTCTAAGGCTTTTGCACTTAGTCATACAAAAAAGTCATACAAATTTCAAAATGGATTCAACTCTGACTTTGACCCAATTCAGTAGAATGGTTAGTACATTTAACTTGATCCACCAAAAAAAAACAGTCAAGCTAAACTTTGAAGCCAGCACCTTAGACAGAATTCACACTATGACTGTTTGTGACATTGCCAGAGCAAAATTATGTTACATGATCCCGCAGTTCTGATCGATGACCTCAGAGGCTTAAAATGAAACATAAACACTAAATTAAAGTTGGTCTTAACAAGTGAAATCTTGGGCTGTAGTGATGGTTCAGCAGTCATGATGATTTTTCCAGCTGTCTCTCAGTGAAATATGAACTAGAAACCCTGTGTTGGTTTGTTGTTGGATAGGTTGTGTGCAGTAACGCAAATACCCAAAAATGTGAGAAGAGAGGTGTGGCTTAAAGTGAACAAAGTTGAGAAACCGTAGGGAAGAGTTGCAAAGAATGTAGCAAGCGGTGAATGTTTATGAATGTTTGCATTAACAGGTGCGACCGAATCCGAGTGAATATGTAAACCTTCTGCTAGCTCTAACACACATATTATTGTGTCAGTGTGCAGTCTTTGGAATTGAATCGTTTCCTACTGCACTAATAGACCCTGGCTGTATATCCCTAATCATTACAGAACGAAGTTTGGAACTCCAGTCATGCTCGCAAGTCTTGGCAGGAGGTCACTTAGTGTGTGTGTCAAGGTTTCTGGTCTTAATTACTGCACAAGCTTATGCTTTTTGTATGTATTTTTATTGGCTCGCAACGTTATTGGTCCAATTATAGTTTGTGTTTGTGGGGGTGCATATCTGGTCCTAAAATGTACCTGACCTTAATTAGTTCCCCTGGGCCACCCGTTGGACACTGCTCTGTCAAGCCCCCCATTCACTGTTTAGTTAGAGAAGGGGGCATGGGGTAGGAATAAACACCACATAGTCATTACTTCCACTGGTTGAGTGCACAATCACAGTTGATAAAATAAGCAAAACTACTGTTTAAACCACTCAACCGTTTCTATCCGGTGGGGGATTATATGAAGACAAATTCATGAGTGTAGGCTCACAGAAGAAAATTTGAGAATATCTTTAGCCTTGCTAGATAGACTCAGATTAATAATGTATTAATAATTAGTGCTGGGTATCGCCACTGATATCCTGAATCGATTCGATTCCGATTCACAAGATCCCAATTCGATTCGATATCCAATTCATTTCGATAACGATTCAGTTAGGGATATTTCAGTTGCAATACCAAATTTTGTTTGGATATGAAAAAGATTTTCAGCAAACTATTTTTGTAACTGTACAAAGAACACAGCCTATCATTATTAAAAATGTATTTTCTATATAAAAGTTATCAGAGCCTTAATTATTTTTTTAGCACAGGAAGAACTCATCAGAGTTCATTTCAAGTACTGTATCTTCTCTGGTGGAGGTTGTTTGGTGTCTGGCACTTTTTGAATATCAAGGTGATGTTTCATTAAATGGTTTCTCAGACTTCTGGTATTCACCACATTACATAAGGCTTTGCTTTTGACCAGGTTTTTCCCTAATCTCATGGTTTTAGAATCCAAATTGTCACCAGGCTTTCAGGTGCTGTGGTGCCTTCACTTGAGCTCCAGCCATGCAGGCTAGATCTCAGGGCGCAAAAAAACAATGGCTGGATTTATGCATACACGGGGAAAATAGGCTAATTTTAAATCACAATCACAGGTTATATGAATAGATATCAGGTCATTCAAATGAATTTGAATTGAAAATTAGTTTTTTTTAAACCCACACCTGTTAATAATGAAATGATTGTGGTGGCTCAGTGGCTCAGATATTGCCCCATGGACCAGTAGGTCCAGGGTTCAAGTCTCAGCACTGCCAAGAAAACCACCGTTCTAGTGTTCTTTAGAAATGCTGTTCACCTACAGTTGGTTGGATTGTACAGTGTAAGATTGTGTCAGTTGTAAATCACTCTGTATAGAGGCATCTGCCAAATGACTACAGGGATATTGGAACTGAAATGCATTCCATCGATGCCAAGCAATCGAGAATACGATTCTCAGGTTATAATAGGCAAATACTTGGGATGTGGGAGAATCAGTGGTCAAGACTTTGGAGTCCAAATCCTGACTCTGTTCCACATGCAGGGCCTTTAATTCCATTACCATACACTTAGTATGGTTTCTAGTTTATCGTGTACCTGCGTTGGACTTACACTCACACAGGTCATTTTTATAAGGTTCACCTCCCATACTGTATAAATTCCCTAGTGGTAGGTATAAAATTACAAACTGTAGCTCATGTGTGGCTGTGTATAGTATGTTACTCAGTCCTGGCAGTCCTGATATCTGGCAAGGTAATACGGTTCTCGTCGTTAATTCATTCCAAAAGACTTGTCGAGGACCGAAAGACGAGTACCGAGCAAATTTTCCCATAAGGAATAATGTAAATTGAATTACTCTGTTCCAGACCCCCAGAAAATCCACACCGTATAAGGCATTATATGCATTAATGGAGTATTGTACAGATGTTTCCTGATTTACAAAGGGGACATGTTCCGACAAATCCATCATAAGTTAAATGTATCATGAACTGATGAGTTTAATATAGTGTATACTGTATCATAGCACATTAACACTTACATTAACCTACAGTTGGGCAAAACATTAACACAAAGTGTGTTTTATTTGTTGAAAAATCTCATTTAATATACTGAGTAATGTAATTTAGTGTAATTTAATGGATTGAAAGTGAAAAGTAAAACAAAACACTTACTCTACTGGTGAACTTAGGGCACTGACTGCTAATGCAAACTGCTCAGCTTGAAACCCAAGAGGATTCGTAAGTTGTGAATTGTGAATCATGAATCGTGAATCCAGATTTGTCTTAAACGAGCCACACGGCTTGACTCATACAAGTTTAAGCAAGTGTGCCAAGTACCGAACAAACAACGAGAACCAAGACAAATGTTTCTAGTCAAAATTCTTCGAGAAACGAATTGGCCGAGAACTGAGGTGCCTAAATGATATGGATAATAATCATACTGAAACAGTGATGTATATGGGATCAGACATCGTACAGCGTATACCTGTACTCTACACTGACAACTTTCATCCAGTAATCATGAGAAAGACTGAGAACAAAATGATAATACTGGAACTGGTGTAGTATGGAGGTGCAGTGGTTAGCGCTGTTGCTTCACAGCTTCAGATAATTGGGTTTGATCGGCTCAGATACTGTCTGTGTGGAGATTGCATGGTTTTCCAGTCTACAAGGGTTTTCTAGTTTCCTTCCACATTTTAAAGACATGCCTTAGGTCACCTGATATCTCTAAAGTGTCCCAGTGTGAGCGAGTGTCTGTGTATGTGTTTCCTGTCTAAGGAACATGAATTGGTCTTAAACAAATATGGAAAGTGAGTGAATACTGGAACCCCAAAAGTTATGAGTAACATATATACAGGAGAGGGATCGTGTTCTTGAATATTGCACCTTTGTGTTAACGTGTCAAGTTGACTTTACTCATGCAGTATGCCGTATTGGCTCGGACATAAAAGGTAAAAGAACAAAAGATAGAAAGGTTATGGTATGTAACCCCACACTAACATTCACCTTGCCTCACCAACAGTTTGAACCAGGTGCACGTGTTTATTTTATTATATGTGTAAGGAGCCAGAAATGTGAATTGGCTTCTATGATAATATATCAGCATCACCTCTGCTCAGATCCTGAAAACCAAAAGTGACTTCAGATATGTATTTCATGAAAATTTGATCCTTTTGATTGATATCACAAAGTTCAGGAGGAATAGAGATATACAGTCACCTCTTACCACCACATACAGTCTTAAAGTTTGGACATGTGGTCTAATTACCTGCTTGAATTTCTAGCTGATCACAATTAGTGTGTATAATTTTTGTATTTGCATGGAAAAACTTAAATATTACATTTGTTTCATGCTTTTTGTAATGAGGGTTAGGCTCCACCTATCCTGGAGAACATAGGACGCTGATGTAAGGGTGCCAAGGACTTGCTGCCAGTTTGTCAAAGGGAAGGAAGAAGTTTCTGGTTCAGCATGATGGTTGACCAATCATGCATGTGCGGTGTGTGACCAGGCCAGAAGGCACCACTGGGTCTCATAGCGGGTCACCGCAACAGTAGGGAAGTGAATTCACCACCCTTGTGCCTCACAAAAAATGTACAGTACTGTGCAAAAGTCTTAGGCCACCATTAGATTTGTTGTTTTATCAATGGTATAGTGGCCATTATTGTGGCTATTATTATTTCTCAGTATCTTAATTAAGATACAAACATAAAATACAGGAAATATGATAATAAGAAAGAAATAAGAAAACAACTTTCAGAACATAATAGCTCCTGGAGACAAAAGTCAGTATTTAGTCTGTACAAGTGATTTCTTGGCTGCTATCCTTACAAAAAGACCATTCCTGCTCAATCTTCTTTCAACTGTAGAAGGGTCAACATGGCATCCTGATGAAGCTGCCAGATGCTGCTATTGCTCAATTGTAAGGGGAGGTCACACTAAATACAGTGGGGCAAAAAAGTATTTAGTCAGTCACTGATTGTGCAAGTTTTCCGACTTAAAAAGAAGAGAGAGGTCTGTAAGTTTCATCATACACTCTAAAAAATTTCCCTGTAAAATTACAGTAAAATACTGGCAGCTGTGGTCGCCAGTATTTTACCGTTTTGTTAACAGTATTACTACTGTTATTTTCTAAAACAGTTAATTACTGTAAAACTGATTACAGTATTCTACTGTAGAATGTGAAATTTACAGTAAAATACTGGCAGCTATGGTCGCCAGCATTTTACTGT